>JAAEAF010004121.1:0-40238 GCA_011037195.1 Triatoma infestans | reverse complement strand
ATACATACACATACACATAGACCATTTGCTAAAAACCACTTTTTTGGACTCAGGGGACCCCGAAACGGATATTTCCGGTAAAAACTCGATATCGAAAATTTGACACGATTACAATACTTCCTTTTACTAGGAGTAAGAGAAAGTAAAACGGTATTTAATAATGATGTAACTCTAAATACTCACGTATAAGGTTTTTCATCGCCTCGCATCTCACAAATGACATTCGTCAGAGCCATTATATAGTTTTTGGCCAGAGTTAGTGTTTCAATTTTTGAAAGTTTTCTTTCCATTTTAACATGTGGTATAACCTCCCTAAGTTGCTAAAGAAAAAACAAAACAAAAAGGAATAATTTATTAATTACAATTAACACATATAATTTAGCATAAGTTAACTTTGCCTAAGGATGCATATAATCACACTAGTGTTTGTGATAAATATATATGAATTATAAAGAAATATGGAAATAACATTTAATTATTTGAAATCTAAAGGATAAGACTTGTTGGTAGAAAGTTCACCCAACTACTACCGCCGAAGAAATCAACAAATTTATTTAGAGCAATCTCTAAACAAATTCATTTTCAGAAAACATTTAAGGCAACAGTCGGTTTCTTAAAGAAAAATATACAGCATCGAATCAATATCTCTTAATGATAATGAAGTGAAGCAGTTATTACATATTTATTATTTATTTCTTATTATAATAATTATTATAACGTTTATAAATCAATCAAACTAGCTGTAAACTTTTTCTAACATTGGCACAAATGCAGCCTAAGGGTAATTTTTATTTGCAATATAGAAATGCGGCCAGAAGAAATTCTTCTATCTTAAAGGACAGAAGAATTAACATGCCTTTTTATAAATCAAATAAATAACTATAATAATGTTTTACATACTGTTTTAAAAATAAAAAGTAATATAGTGATGAAAAATTTATGAATTTCTTTATTTATTGTTATATGTAGGATGACTGATTGACATAATACGCTTTTTTTTCTTTTGAATGATACTTGAAAAAAGTTATGTAAGCGATAGTATTTTAATTAAGTACAAGATGTAATCTCCAAGAGATAATAGCAATACAGAAATGGATTGCCCCACTACAGTTTATCATTGTGATTCTCCTTCTGTACATGCAGTGTAATGACCAATATCTTACAAACTAATAAAGCTTATAACCTTGAGTCCCGCTTAAACGTTCCCTAGGAGGTGGAAGTCGGAACCTCAATACTCACAAGTAGCAAAATACACAGCGTCAGCTAAGCCCAATCTACAATTAACACCAAACTAACCCAAAAGTTTTTCTTAAGAACAGGAGAATTTTCGTTGATATTTTGTTTCGTTTCGCTTCCTTCAGAAAAAAAAGAAAAGAAGTATAAATTAATTGATGCCGCTTATTATATATATACACGTAAGGAGAAAGATGCTGCATCAATAAACACAATAATTTTATAGCATTAAAAGGAAGTCAGGAAGGCCTCATTCATTTGGGTCTTAATTCTGAATGATTCAATTGAAATAGAGCGAGAAAACATACTTCCAAGTTTTGGGGGAGTACATAAATGTAAAAAAAATTAACCAACATCTACACGACGCTGGATTGAAATATCGAAGCGTCCTCATTAACTGACCCCACAAAAGTTGATTAACAGGTCTTTTTTCTAAAAACCGTGATCAATAAATTCGTTTTATTAAACAAATTGAGAGCTTTCTGAAAAAAGAATATACTTTAACGTTTAGGAATTGGTAAAAAGACAAATCCATTACGATCTATGAATGAGTATTGTGTGGTGATCGTATAGTCAAGCTAAGTGTTGTTGTTCATATTAGGCAGGAATGGCCAGTTCCTGAAGAAATGGCTAGTCCAATTACCACCTCGAGAGAGATCTACTAGATAACCGGCTTTTCCCATTTCACTAGAGAAATTTATGAAAAATCTTCTAAAAGTTATTGGTGAAATATTGAAGAAATGATTCACTTTGAATTGGTTATCACGACCATCAATGACCTTGAAGCTTTAAGCTGAAAAGCAAGGCAGAGTACATACATTTTTTAGTCGATACTACTCTACTAAGTATGAAAACTCAATGTGCCACGCACGACAAAAACCTACCCAAGTTAAGAACTATAAAATACACGTTAGAATGAGTGAGTTTATCTCTGTCCACGGATTATCATCTTTTCGGACTGATGGCCAATTTCTTGCTTGCAACTGCTATTTTAAACCTAACAGAAACTGGACTTGAATGTTTTTTTGCAATAAAGGAAAATGATAATACTATTTTTCTAAATGGAATTCCATTATATCATACTGAATGAAATAAAAGAATGAATGTTTAATTCAATTTATGTTAAGCTATAATTTACTGTAATGCTCTAAATACATTATTAGTTTACAAAATATTAAAGTGCATGCTACCCACATTCTATCCAATTGTATTCTCATATGTTAATTAAATATTCCATTGTCTGTACTAATGAATATTATAGATATTCATTTATTTATTGATTATTGTTCAGGCAATTTAATAACAGTTTTGTATAGACTACCTGGACTATTCAACAAAGTTTCAAAGGGGTACTGACATTAAGATACCCTGGCGAACGATACAAGATGGAATTGAATTTTCAAATACAATCAAGATTCCTTTAATAGATAATGACCTTTTTTTTTACTATGCTAGATAAAATAAATTCTGTTATTATGGATGTTTTATTTTATTTTAACATTAAAAAAGAAAAGAAAAAAAAGAAGACAAACCTGTCCATCTTTCCAAAACAAGGTTTCTAATAAAAGTTGTAGAAAAATTAGGGCAGTATTGAACATTTCAAAAAACGTTATATGTTCAAGTTATAAATCATGATTATTATTATTATTCACAGAAGGGGAGACTAAACCCTACGCTATCCAAAGCCACCCAGGGCCCATATAGCTACCCCTAAAGAATAACAACTACTGGACTAGAACGAAAACCCAGGCCCAGGTTTTAACCATCTAAGTTTCACCACAGACCGAACAAATCGGACCAAAACCTTAAAAGGACACAGCTTAAGATCCTCTACCGATATCCTATTCCGGCCGAAGGTCCTAAACCTAATCTCCTCACAGCCCAAACAATCCGTCATCAGATGCATGGGTGTTTCCTCCTCCGTCACACAAACTCTACAAAAGGGGTCAGGCATGAGTCCCATTGTATAGAGATGTCTCCTTAAACTACAATGCCCAGTGAGGAATCCAACTAGATGCCTGAGAGAGGTCCGTGAAAGACATCGGACCCCGGTACCCAAAGCTTCGTCCGGACCACCAATGAGCATCTTAGACTGCCGATAAGGATGAGTGCTGTGAGGTCATCCACGTCTGAAAGCCTGATAAACATGTGCCAGAAGACACACCAACAGCAGGCTCTGGACCAATGAAAGGGAGAGAGGCGCCTAATTTGGCAAACCTATCCATCTCCTCATTCCCAAAGATTCCCATATGACCTGGAACCTAAACCAGAAGCACATCCTTCAATGAAGATAGATCTTCCAGTCTTTTAGAACATTCCAACACCAATCTGGAAGTGAAGACACATGAATTAAGCGCCTTCAACGCAGCCTGGCTGTCCGAGCAGATACAAACACCTTTTAAATTAGTGTTACGCACCCTCTCATCCAAAATACAGCAAAGAATTGCATAAACCTCAGCCTGGAAAACGGTGGCCCACTCACCAAGAGGCACTACCAAATGCTCTCCCGTCTCAAAATAGACGGCAGCCCCAGACCTACCATCCATCCTGGAACCGTCCGTGTAGCATCGGAGATAATTCTCAATAAATAATGATTACTAAAAGATTATAAATTTGAGTGTTTTAGACTTATTTCTCAATTAACTTATTAAAAAGGTAAAGTCTCCTTAACTTTGAACTAGCTTATCACTTGACAAGCCACATGCATGTGGCGTCCATGATGCAATATTTGTTCACTGACTGATTTGTTTACTGATTCCTGAATCACCTTCGAGGATCTGAGTCGCTGGGAACGATTCTTCCCAAAATAATTTCTCTCTTTGATTAATTCGGACATTGTTCATTAAACATAATGTACTAACACAAAATTTTATCTAGATAAAACAACTAATATGAAAATAATTTTCAAACGGAATAAAAACTAAATTATTAATTTTTTTTTTTTCACAGCTGACCAATTCCATCAGTTAACAAATGGGAGAACAAAATATGTAATGAATTAAAAAAAGAAGAAAAGAAACCTACTTCAAAAGCATCATTAAGTGAATGCATTCTCATTCGCTCCCTTTCATTAGATTCTAGCCTTCTCAGATTGCGTTCTCTAGCTGTTAATCCTTGCCGTCTCCGCCTGATTACACCACCGCCATTGGTAACTGTGTTTCCAGATGTTAGCAGGCATCTTCGTTTGCCTTTACCACGTCTGGAGGTTCCTTCACTTTCTGATAATTCAGAATCACTTTCTATAAACATTAAAATATTTATTAATAGAATAAAACTTGATTTTGTTTTCTTTTTATTATTATAATAATTTTTGTACTGTTTTATTTGCATTTAACTCATAAATCTAGCAATAGTCCTTCCAAAGGAAATCTATTCTTTTATATTTCTTCCTATATTTCTATCCTGTATTTAAGTTTCTAAAGTTATTAGCGAATGGCTTCTCTCTATGTTGTGTGCAATACCTCAAAAACGACCGCTCGAGGTTCAGGCGTGATATTCCTTAAGGAATCAGCAGGGCTCTGACTCGGTCTTCAGTAAAATCTATCAACCGAAATTTCCATCTTTCTGAATATTATAATTTTTTCAGTATTTGGGAATGTCTTGGAAAGGTTTCTTCGATTTTCATTAAACTTGATGTAGTAACTTATAAAGTTAAATCTTAAAAAATGACACATATTATAGGGTGACAATTAACATGCATTACCCAGTTGCCTTGGAAAACTACGCCAGATAGGAAAAAACAAATGCTATCCTATTTAATTTTTCAAGGATTACAAATACGTGTCAATTGTTTGTTTTTTTTAAGCTGCATAAATAAGAGATTTGAAACCAACTTTCTTTTTTTCAAATTGGACCACATATTTTTTTTAATGAATTCTTAAAGTAGATTTTTTAGGGCAAAAACACATTCACATTAGTTGTTCAAAGTGAGCACCATCTTTGAATAAGCAAAACACGCCCCTTTTTGTCCAGTTTTCATTGACTTCACTCATTATAAAAACAGAATTCTTTGCAGGTTTCAGAAATTCTTTCTTTAAGTTTTTCTACAATGGTGACAAGTTTTAATTGCAATAAATTTTATTTTTTTGGGTATCCCCTGACGAAGTAATCTAGCGTCCAGGTCAGGGGAGCGGGCGGGCCACTGACGACTCTACGAGGCCAATCCATATACTAGAGTAAGTGCGATCAAGATATCAAAGATATTTTCCATGATAGCCTGCTTCTTTTTGTGGGCATCGAACGGTTTCGGGCGTTCGCCCATCATTTGGATGCTTTTTGTTAAACAGTGTGCACAGAGCAAAATTTACTTGATACACTCGGCACATCATGGAAAATATCTCTGATGCTTTCCAGCTCTGCGGAACCAACCACAACAGCAATCAAGATACCTTATTATCCTTGCATTATGGTACATGACATCCATCTTGCTGAAAGTACATCATTATCGGCTTATTAGAGGGGTACAAGATTTGGGCGCTGAGTGTTTTATACCAAACTTTTCTGGAAGTAGAAACGTAAGAGAACGAAGAAAAATATTCAAGGATGATGCCACTGAATTTTAAAAATAGAAACATTTTTTTTTTGGATGGAAGAATATTTTTAATAATTAAATTTAAATATACTAACAAATTACTGTCAAATATGAAATTCAATTTAAGAAATTGTTTTGTATTTCCATTTAAAATAAAATAAACAATAACAATTACTACCCAAACTGTGTACACAAGAAATACTGTTTAAACAATTATAATTATTTCTTTTCAATTTATTAATATTTGTACGAATAATCAAATCTCTTTCAATGTTAAATACTAATAGTGTAAAAACAAATCTGTCACAAGCAAGGTCTTCCTTTATAACAAAATTTAAGGTTATAGTATGGCAGTTTTCCCTATATAACCACAAAATAAAGTAGTGTGACTAGTAAGTATCCAAGTGCCATTGTAATTTATCACATAGGACCCATTATTGGTGGCTCTGTTTAAAATTAAAAAGAGAAAAGAAGCAGGGGTTCAGAATTAAATAAGGTTAAAAATCAAATAAAGGTATTTAATGTACAGTTGTTCTACTTTAAAATATTATCAATCTTAAGATAATTTATTAACCATAGTTGTGGTACTAACGTTGTAATTACGTTTACCACTTCATGTATTGACATTGAGTTATAAAACTGATTTGTGAAAGTATTACAACTAGAATTCATGTCTGCTATAATAATAATATTATGGTTCTTTTTTATTATTTTTAATTTCTAATCATCTAATAAATAAATAAATACAATTTTGATTATATCAATATACATAGTTTGTTCGATTTTTAATTTTTCATTTTCAAGGTGAATAAAATATTTTTAATTTGTCTACCGGTCTATTTTATGTAATCATATAGATGGAGTTTTCTTGATAATTTTATAGTTTATATCTATCTACAAATTATGTTCTGAAACATGTTTAGATTATGTTGCATTTGATTATTTTGAAAAGTAGACAGGATAAGACTTCTTTCACACTAGTTTTGCTCTACATCATTAAAATCAAACCCTTTATAAAAATTTGCCGATGTCTCTAAGACTGGGTGAGGAACCGGAATTTATAGCCACAAACCTTAAACTCACATTTGGTTAGGCCTGGGCAGTTAAAATGGAATCTCTACAATAAGAGGATATTCCGATAGTCAGGCTGTAATTGAAGCCATCAATGCCTGCCATGTTAATACTAAGGTGATGAGGAATAGTATATAACTCATCAGAGATGTGGACAACTCAAACAAAGTCACTTATCGTGGGGTTCCAGGGCATGCAGGATGTGTTGGCTGTGAGAAAGCGGACGAACTGACCCGAGATGTTGAAATAAAATAAATATGTGTTATATGGGTTCTGCGGTAACAAAATCGTTTTAATGATCTGGGTTTGCAGCAGAGATGGAGAAATACCACTGGCCAATGGTAAGAGAAAGCTTTCATTAGGGGACCCTCACAGAAGCTTAGACCTTATTATGGCACTATAAGCCTATTTAACTAGAAAGCATATGAGCCTATTTGGCCTGGCCTTTAGTGACCATTGCAGGTTTTGTTTGATACGGGAAGAAACACCGCTCCATGTACTTTGTTAATGCGAGGGGTACAACTAGGAGATGAACGATCCACGGCAATGAGCTATTCAGGCGGTTTTTAACCCTGCTTCTGAGCACCATACTTGTGTACAGGTCTAAGCCAGCGGTTAACTTAGGTTAACCACTGATTCATATACAGAATAAGAAATAAAATTAATAATTTTTTACCCAACTAGTAATTGATTTATCCCAGTAATCGACACGATCTTCCCACTTTTTTCTGTAAACTAATCACCGTAATCAATCATGAAACGCAATGTTTTTATAAATACAATCAAAATTAGTTTTTCGTTTTATTCTTTAGGGGCAGTGCAGTGCATATTTTTACCGGCTGCTACTGGATTTTTCAAGAGATCCATTTAGAGACACACACGAAAGAGAGACAATAAAAATGTTTATACACAGATGAACTCAAAACATGTATCACTAGAAAATAATTACAAAAATTTGATTCAATCCGCAATACTTTATCTTACAACCTAACCTGTAAGAGAAAGTACAAATTCTTCAGATTTCAAGAAAGTAAAGAATGGTGCGTTTTCTAAATACAAGTATATAGAAAGTTGAAAGTATTTTGAGAAAATTCGAGAGCTATATTCATTTTATTATTTATTATTATTATTATTATTATTATTATTATTTTGGTTCTTAATATATATGAATGATGTAATGCAATTTTTATTTTTAATAAAAATAATTTATTTTGATGTAAAATTAATGTTGTTATGGCAATAAAATGGAAAGCTTTGAGTGTTATAAATATTTTTTTACACAAAACCTATGATGATTACCTTGTCTCTGTTTGGAAGATGGTGAAAGTTTAAGATAATTAGTAGAGTCATCTTCATCCTCATCTGTTGGTTCTACGGTCCACAATTCTGGTGTCCTACAACTTGAATCTGATCCAGATAGCAGCATCTCGCAAGACCTCATCCTGTAATATTTTATTTATATATTAATAAATTTAATAATAATGTTAACAAATTTAAGATAAAATTAAAAACAAATCCACACCTTTTCGCCATCATATTTAAAGCATGAATGGTTAAATTATAATACTATCAGAAAACAAAAAATTATGAAATACAATGGCCCCTAATAAAAGTTATGTAAACAAAAAAGAAAACTGCTAACTAGCATAACAATTTTTATTTATTTATTTATTTATTTTTTTATTGTAGTGTCGGTTAATAAATACAGTTGTAAAAATAATAACATTTCGTCAATATTACATGGGTTTCCTGATTTAAAAAAAAAATATATATATATTTCTTCAAACACTTTGTGAATCTTTGCTAGATAGCAACTGGATTAGGAAACTCTTATTTTTATAAGGTATTATATTTTCTGATATAATTGAATCAGTTAGAAGCCAGCCTCAATAGTGTTCATCATGCGCTTGTTTTCAAATTAACTCATTTTTCAACAAATTATAAATAATTTTTTAAATGAAACACATTAGATTTATTCGGATTTGGAAATATTAAGGAATATCTATTCCTATGACAATATGAACCTGTTTGATACAGTGCGTATTTTGTCCCCCCTCATGACTTAGATCTTGGTTACGCCTATGTAAAGTTCCATATCCTAATTTCAACATAAGGTTTCCTAAATTTTTGGTTTTTCTAATTATTTTCCTCATAAAAAGAAAGATACGAATGTAAAGACAAAACTAAATATTAGTTGGATCTAATTTTAAGCGTTCATTCAATTACAAACAGTCATAAGAAATCTTAGAAATACCTAGCATGGAAATATTGAAGCACTCATAATGCAAATGGGATTCAGAATATAGAAAGGTTCAAAAACTGTGTTTGAAGTGTTCCCCCATACAATTAATTAATATAGAAAGATATAAGATGTAATTCTGTAAAAACATGATTAAAAGTTGACTAACTATTAATTAAAAACTCATCAGACCTAAGTTATCTAGATAAGAGTCATTAACTTTATTTACTCTAATATTTCGTCAAACTTTTAAAAAGATGTTTGAATTATACATTAAAATTGGTTTTACTTTACGAGTATAAGATGTTATTAACACGTTAAGCCTGGCATGTGCCACAGGTGTACATAGCTAGTTTACCATAATTGCCAGCGTGGACCACTGCTGGTAAATAGCTAATTTTCCGTATATATATATACATAGTTTTTCTTGTTTTTTCCAGATTTTATTTGTTTTCTTTATTTCTTTGTTTTCTTTAAAATAAATAATAAAATTGTTCTTATAAAAAAATATTTCTTAAATAGTAAATTTAAAAGTATTGATACATTAAACTATAGCCGCACCTTTGTGGCTCTCAACAGATAAGAAGTCTTGAACAATTTCAGATATAACCCTAATCAGACCAATTTTAAGTGTATGGTGCAGAAACATGGACCTCTCATCGCCACAATGTTGAACTGTTTAAAAATATTTGGACACAAGGTGTTGAGAAGGATTATATATAGTCTAGTCATTGAAAACGAATCCGGTTCATGGAGGCGCTCCGCACAAACAGCGATCTTTATTCGCTCTATCAGGATGGAAACATGGTCCACTTTATTAAGACCCGCCTCATCGAATGGTTAGGACACATAGTAAGGATCCCGAGCAGACTGTTCAATAGAGAGCTACTATCGGCAAAAGAAGAGTTGGCCGACCACGATGTAGTGGAAGACCTTAAAATCTTGGGGGTGGCGGGTTGGAGAGAAAGGCCGGAGACATAGATGTATGGAGCAGAATTGTTAGGGAAACCAATACCCACTACGGGCTGTAGCGCTGCATAGTAAATAAGAGACATTAAATTTAACTATAAATTTTTGCAGTGCATTCTCTTTTGGTGGGCTGATTTTCTCCATTTGGACAGTAAGTGTTGGGCTCTTTGACGTTTCAGGGAAGCTTTTATTCTTACCTTTTTTGCTGCATAAAGAGCGATAGTATTCTCTAAATTGTTTTATTATCATTCTAAATTATCCTTCATATTTTTTGAGTATATGTGATTTTCATTTTAATATACATGATGCCAACTTTGCTTGTTTTGTTATTAGGGCTATGATTACAGATTTTGTTATTTTACAGGTTAAATTAAACTATGGACCAGATCACTTGGAGCTTTATACAACGTAGAGATTACAATAAAATGAATCATAATTAAAGATCTTGATACGGTTGGAATTTCAATATTCTAGAAAGTATAGACTCGCCTATTAGGTGATATGTGGTGCTGAAAATAGTGTGTGAAAGGTTAGAAAGAAATTTTCTGTACGTGAATATCTGAAATGTCGAAGTTCTTTATGTATTAGTATGACGCTGTTAAACCAAATGGCGGTTAATGCAATTCTTAGTACTTAGTTTTACAAAATCTAATTGTTTCGTCAATGTGTTGCTAACGGTTATCCAAACTGGGCAGGCTTATGTCTGAGTAGTGTCTTGTAGAGAAGTACAGGAATACAGGAATGCTTTTGGATGGTGTGTTCTGTTAACAATGGAGTGTGGGTATAGTTGTTTCAGTTGGATATATGCTTGTTATAATTTAGTGTTGATGTATAGTCTCTAGATGAGCCTTGTTGCTCCAGAAGGTGGCACACTAGTTGGTCAATCTGTTTCCAGGGAATTTATTGTGGTTGTTAATTTTGATTAAGTATATGAACGTCTTCAATCCGATACCTCCTTAGAGTGATGATTTTTGCTTCCGTTTTTGAAGGATTTAATTTTTGGAATATCTGGAAGACAGTGATATTTTTGGAACTAAAAAATCACAGAAGTAGGTTGAGCTATGTCGGAGCAGTAGAGATGGAAGAATGTAGGACTAATAATTGCCCCTTAAGGTAGACCCGCGAGAATTTGTCATCTAAAATACTGTTGTTAAATCTTACGTAGAATGTACTGTCTTGTAAAAAAAAAAGATTTTATAATTTGGGTAATATAGCCAACGGCTATGTTTAATAAAAAAAAAAACAAAATGAATAAATAAATGTGTACATGATAATATAATTGACAATCTACTTGGCGCTTTACAGTTTTTGCAATGTAAATTAAAGAGAACATATAATTTCGCTTATGAGATACATATTTGACATCTAGATTTTTCATTGAAATCGGTCCACCCTAACAATGTTTCGAATCTTCCTATTTACAAACTTCGTATTTAAGAGTTTTGCTAGAAAATTTTGCTAATCTAGTATTGCGTATCATTCTATGGAGAATTTTAATCAAATTAAGATGATTTTCAAGAAATTCGCATCAGAACAATTTGACGCACGCAGAAAAATAGAAACTTTTTATTGTCACAAATTTTTTTTCTATATTTGAAGATAATGAGATTGTAAAAAAAGAAAATCAAACAACAAATCAAACAGATAGATTTAAGACAAACTCCCCTTCATTTAAGAGATGGAAATTTGCGTCATTTCTATTTAACCTAAAATGTAAGATTATAAAATGTTTGTCAATGTAAAAACGTTAAAAGAGTATAATAAAAATTTGTACAAAGAAATAGTTTAACTTCAAAACAAGATTTTTAAAGCTATAGATAAGATTCAAAATTATACAACTTTCTGCATTGACAAGGAAACTGTATAATTTTTATATACTAATGTTAGCAATAAACTACAAGAAAAGTCTTCAAAAATAAAAATAGTAAAGAATAAAAAATCTATGTGCTTGTATTCAAACTCCAAATGGTTCATCTTATCGAGATAAGCTACTCTTCATGGTTGTACACTTACGCCTAACTTAGAATTAGTTTCTATCCATTATATAAGTTTATTTAATTTACAAATAAATTAAAAAAAAAATCTCGCACTTTTTCGTACTACAATTTACGCAGTCATTTTCTTCAAATTTATAATTTTTACAAAATGTTCAGTAAAAATGCATTTCCGGTGAGTAGGGCGGGTCTGTGTCATATTGATACCTCCCTCCCCCAGCAATCATGGGAATATATGTACGAGTATTGGTTATTGGGGGCGGGGGTGTAAGAACGTTTATCAGTGTGAATGTATTTATTGAAAGATAGTATTTATTAGTGTGAATTTATAGGAAAGAGGATGTTTTGACTGAAGAGTGTGCAATGTAAATAGCTGTAAATAGGAATTTAAATTTAGGATTTGTGATGCAAGGATGATTTGAGTATTTCACCCTACTAGGTAAATAGGAATGGATGACATAGACATTGTGGGTAGAACTGTCGACGCTATAAAGAGTACTTTCTTGAGCATTGAAGCCAACAGCAGGAGACTGGGTTTGGTGGTCAATGAGGAAAAAATAAAATTCTTCTCTACAAGACCCAACATTAAAAGAGCCACTCTGCGTAGGATCCCTTGTTACGGCAGACAACGACGTATCTCAGGTAATAGGAAGGAAGTTGATGTTGGCTAACAGGTCGCTACTTCGGCCTAAATAAGCACTTCAAAAGTAGAGTATTAAAAAGGGGCACCAAGCTTAGGCTTTACAAGACCCTTATTCGGCCTGTATTGGCATACGCCTCAGAAACCTGGACCATTCAAAGACCGACGAACATCGTCTGCAGGTGTTTGAAAGGAAGCTACTGGGCAAATTCTATGGCCCAGTACGTGAAGATACGATCTAGCGATGTAGAAAGAGTAGAGAACTGTATGTTCTAATGAAGGAGCCCCCCAGTAGTAGCTTGGTCCAGGTTAAACAGACTAAGATGGGCGGGCCATATGGCAAAACTGAGTGCCGACGAAATTCCTTCCAAACTGCTGCGCGAGACCCTGGATAAGAAACGGAGGATTGGGAGACCCAGATTGCGTGGGCATGATGGAATTGCCCAGGACGCGAGGAACATCCTCGGACTGCGGAACTGGATGGCGGCCGCTAAAAATAGGGACGACTGGCGGAAACATATTGAGGAGGCCATGACCCAAAACACTGGGTTGTAGAGCCAGGAAAGAAGAAGAAGAAGGTAAACAGGAACATCAGATTGTTAAGATGACCCATTTAAAGAAATACACTCGTGTATTTTATAGTTTAGAAAACCTTACTGTATCTGAATGGAATACAAAGTTCCATGCGAATTTTGTTTTGTTTTTGAGATAATTTTGTTCAAACACAGGAACACGCACACTCACATACAAACAATTCGATAAAACTTCTTTTATTTCTCATACTGAGGATACCTCAAATATAATGCATTTCCGGATGAAATCTGAATTTCAAAAATTTTAACACGTCGCAATAATTCTGTTTACAGAGAAAGTATGAGAAAGTATAAATATTATTTGTTTAATTTTATCTTTGATAATTATCTAGTATTCTATTTTTAGAAAATTTATGTATGATTATTATAATTTTAGAAGTCAGAAATTTTATTAGAACTTACAGCCAGATGAGAGAACCAGTCTTAAAGTTACGGTAATATGATTTAAAGGACCATTACATAACGGAATGAAGCGGGCGGGTAACGGATAACCGGTCTAAATAAAAGGCCTAATGGTTATTCACAAAAAAAAAAAAAATCAAATTATTAAAATAAAGTAAAAAAAACAAAAGGTGTGAGAATTCTATTATATATATAAAGAGAGAGTGAGAGACTATATATATATAGGCTACATATATATATAAGAAGAAAGGTAGAGAGAGAGAGACACCAGGAGTACAACAAACAAAATGTCAAGGCTGTATAGTATGTAGAGGAGCGCTATAGTAGGTGGAGGGGGAAGACTATGCCCCAACTATATACAGGCCCGCCTAACTCTCCTCTTTCTAATAAGTATTATTTTCTTATCTCGGTCACATTACCACCGCAATTTCTTTTCAATTTTTAAAGACACGCTCTCTATCACCCAACTATTTTATTGCCCCTTCTTCTGTTTTACTTCTTTTTTTTACTTTCTCTTACTCCTAAATAACAGGAAGTATTGTAATCGTGTCAAATTTTTGATATCGAGTTTTCACCGGATATACACGTTTTTGAGGCGCCGCTGAATCCAAAAAAAAAAAAGTGGTTTTTACAAAATAGATTGGACTTTAAAATCATTGAAAGTTCAAACATGATATTCCGTTTAAGTATCACCGTGGGATCCGAAATTTCCTGTCAAAATTTCTCAACAGGAAGTACACACTTTACTGATTTTTTTTTTTTTTTTAACTCATTTGCAATTTTGTCAAAAATGGCCCCAACGAGTTTCTTTAAATTTTGTACCTCAACTATACATACAAAGATCTACAACTTTTATTTGAAACATTTTGCTGGGAAAATGTATTTAAGGGCATTTTTGGGGGAGCAGTGTGGTTACGGTTTCCTCTAAAGTGCTATTACAGTTTTCTATCCTATGTCACGAAACAGTTTTTCTAAAATGAACTCCTGAATGAATCCTGAGATTTTGTTAGGAATAAAAATCAAATGATCTCTTAAGATTGAGAGACTGTTTTTCATCAACAATGTCTAAAAAAAATCTGAAAGTCTACAGTTGTAAATTACGTACGTAAACATCTATATTTCTCATTTATTTCTTTTTCACATCTTTTTAGCACTGGTTAGTGTTGTAAGAAAGTAGGAAGTGTTACGATCATATTAGATTTTCGAAATTGCTAATTTTGAAATCTCCTAAGTATGGTTTTTTTTTTAACTAAAAATCTGTGTACGTTGGAACAAAATATCTTATAACTTTGTTTTGTTTATTGGACTTAAAAACTTTTACAAAATATGATGGTTAAAATTAAATGACAAAAAGTCTTCATATATATAATTATGTATAAAACACTTTATTATATAGTATTGAGCTTTCTACCTGGGAGCCAGATCATTTTCAAGATTACACAATTTATTAGATTAGAACAACATAGCAGGTTACCAGTTTGATGATAGGTTATGTTACATTCGTTAGCAGTGTTGGAAAACAAGCGGTATCATTATTTTTCAATAAATTGACTGGAGAGTTTATTGAAATAATTAAAAAAAAAAAAAAAAAAATTATTTAATCAATCAAATCAATTTTTAATTTAATTTAAAAAATTTATTGAAATAATGACACCGCTTGTTTTGCAACACTGCTAAATTATGTAATATAACCTATCATCTAACTGGTAACCTCCTATGTTGTTCTAATCTAGTTGTGTTATCATAGAAAATGACCTGGCTTCCAGGTCGAAAGCTCGATAGTGTATAATAAAGTATTTTATACATACATATATTTTTTTTAAATTTTAAGGCGCGTCAACATCTATGGCCATTGGCATCCGGAGCCTTCTCAGTGCACTGCCGGCCTCGGAACAGTGTTCTCTTGCTACAGACAACACTATCCCTCACTGGACAGTGAGCTGTAGAGGCTCCTAGGAAGAAAAAAATCTAAGGGTAGCACAGCTGGACTCGAACCCGGATCCTCCGCGTGGGAGTCCAGTAGCTAACCATTTAGCTATTCCCTTCCCTGTTTTATACACATCAGGACGTTTTGTTATTTAATTTTAACTATCATATTTTGTAAAATATCTCATCTTTGAAAAACTTTACAGAAATCACAAACTTGGATATTTCCATTTCATGTATCACCACAGCGTCTGGTATAAAGCTTTTGGGCAAAATCCATGATTCGTAATTGCAACCTCTGGACAAGATAGCATAGGGTTGCCAGGTGAAAAATGTAAATATATTATTAAGATTTAAAAAATATATCATTTAGGAAAGAAATATGCCACTTTTTTTTTTTTTTTTTAACTTTATTAAATAAAAACCAACTTAAATCTTTCAAAATTTGTTAATTTATAAAGAAAAATAAATGCACATACAGCTGCGGCCATAAAATCTTAAACGTCAATGTTTATCTGATTGTCAATTAGTGTAGAGCACCCATTAAGAATTTGTAACCTAAATTTTTTAGTTTTGTCATTTTTGACATTTTTGGTGAGAGCGGAACTGAAGGAATGCGTTGGCGCAAGCTATGCGGGCGCCATAAACGGGACACCTATCAACCAATCAGCATTCAATAGTTGTTCACTGATTGTGTGGCGCGAGATGTGCGTGTTAATACGAATTATTATTGTTATAATCACAGTGATCTGATAAATATATCATTTTTGGACGTATATTTAGAGTCTAATATCGTAATCTTCTTCTTCTTCTTTCCCTGAGACTCTTATGCCTTTCAGCGTCGAGCCAGATATTATGCCTCTACCCATCCATTCCATTTATCTCTCTCCTGAGCCATTTTTTTCATGGACGTGGTCGATTGTCCTCTTTTAACCCCTAGGCGCTCAATGTATTCTAGATACCCCATCCTTGGCCTTCCTCTGGGCCGTTTACCTGCAGTTCTGACCTACATCAGATATCTCGCCTCATTATATTCTTCTCTTCTGCAGACGTGCCTAAACCATTTCAACTGTCGTTTCAAGGCTACTTCTTATTCTTTCGTTTCTTACTTTGTCTCGCCTAGTCTTCCCTTCAATGCGACGAAGAAACCTCATCTCTGTAGCCGTGATCCGGCTTGCGTGCTTATCCCCCGCAAGGGGTGCCTGATGCATGCAGGCATCTGGGGGAGTAGCGATCCACGGGATACCACAGCTCAGTACACCATGCACACTCATTAGAACAGTACACAATACACAAAATAACGTACAGCACAAACATTTCCATAAGGAAATGGGTTCCCGTTCCCAGGAGGTTGCTTAAACTAGGAAATTTCCTAGTTAAGCAAATACCTGTTGTCCTGAGGCAAAGGGACCTCTAACGCTGGCCAATCACCCGCTTGGAGTATTCAATGATTCATAAAAACATAGATAGCCTCAAAAAAAAAAAAAAAAAAAAAATATAATCAATAAGAAAAAATATATCAGGGTGATATTAAATATATTAGATCTAGCAACCCTAAAAGGGTATCTTCTGGACAATCTATAAGTTCTACAAAACCAACATATTATTAAAAACTTTGCTAAAATTCCATAATTTATTGAAAATCCATTTTCCGGTAAGCTTATATAGAATAAATAAAGGAATTTTTGACAAAAAAAAAAATCAAACGCTTAAAAATTGTATAAAATTTTGTTTTTAAGAAGTTATTCTTATAATTTTATTTTTAGATTAAACATTTAAAACATTATCAAACAAAGAAATATAATTTAAATAATACAATAAATTAAATAATTACATGAACAAACTTGTTATATAAACACTTTTTAAAAAAAAGAGAGCCAATGGTTCTTACACACAAACTAAATCAAGCGTTCAATAAAAAAAACTTGAGAAAATATAAAGGAGAATTGTTACATAATTGTTACACTTTCGCTGTGTTGCAGTATAGATAGGTTTTGTGTATAGAACGCTCCTGTTTGGTGGTGGGAGGTTGGGTGAAGTGTTTTTTTTATTTTTATGTTTTTAAAAAAATATCTTACAAACTAGAAGTTAAAAATAAGGGTGGGGCTTACTCTACCTCCCTAACTGGTTTTTTTTTTGTTTTGTTACATTTTTTTAAAGGTTAGGTCTTGTATCTTAATAAGATAATAAAGAAATAATGAATAACTGGAACCTTAAAGAAAGTAGCATATAGTAATGGTAGCTATCTACTGTAAAAGTGATTGGATTGGTTTGATCTTGTATTGTATAGTAAGGAGGCCATGATTTGACTTTATTTTAGAACGCAAAGCTCTTATGCAATTAGTAACAAACAGCATTATACAATATTACTTGAGAAGAGGTTGAAAGTTCTCCTCCATTTTCTATATACGTAATTTTCAAATCATGATCTTTATAAATTTTGTATAAGAATTTATTATAAACTTTATAGCATTCCAATTTATTTATTTATCAAAAAGATATTTTTAAAAAGATTAGGAAATATATTTGATATTTTGATTAATTATGCTTGGTAAAACCATTATTTTTAACAAAATATAAGTTTTCATTTTAGAAGAGAGATCGTATATTGCAAAAATCTAAAAACAAAGAAATAAAGTCATGAAGGAAACCATAGAATTCTATTCTTTATCAATAAAAATTGATATTGTCATATGTAGTGGAAGTAACAATTGGGAAAAATAATTTAATGAATTTTGACAATATTTTAAGTGAAATAATTTTGGAAAATAAAATAGTGAATTTTAATGAAGGGGAAAGAGCCCAGGTATAATGGAGTTGATGAGGAGAGAAATTGGGTTAGATTAATTTGACGAGATATGAAGACACTGTTATAATATCGCTATAAGTTTACACAAACTGCACTGGACTTGTAATGATTTTATAGAATAAAGGGTTAGAGTAGAGTTATAACACGATGTGATGTATATGGTTGAATCTGATAGATAGATGTCTAGATCACTCACTGGCTTATATACAGGTTCTCCCCACTCTAGCCAGAGATTTGCTTAAGTCAGAGAGTACCAGAGAGAATCTGTTTTCTCTCGGTCGGGCTTTGTTCTCTCTCTTGCCGTTACACAGGTAAAGTCAGTGCTACTGACAAGACAAAAGGGACAAGAATCCGTTATAGCATCAATGCAACTTGGCCAACTGTTTTGTAGGAGAAAAATCCTCCCCGCTAGAGCAGAGCATTCTTAAAACAGTCTATATTCTGCCTTAGAACAGACCAGTCTGAATTAGAGTCATTCAATCAGAACACTTGTCTCAGGGAACCGCTCTATTAAATTCAGTGCTAGTTATAAGAGTTTTAGCATTTAATCTAGATAAATAATTGATTTAATAAGCACATTGTTGTGATATTGAAAAGTATTTAAATTTCTTTAAAGATTATATATTTAATTTAATCTACCAGTGTTTTCTTATTTATTTCTTATTACTTCTCATCTCTTTAAACATACACACAAGCCCTTTACAAAACCGCTCACGCCACAAGGTTCCACTACACCTATACACCATCACCACTAAAACATTTCACATAACTCAAGATGTGGAGCAAAAAAAAAAAAAAAAAAAAAAATTACGCCAATATGAAGGTGCAAAGTGCAAGCGTTGGAACTTGACAATGTAAAATTATTCAGTTGCATAGAAGTTTTACGTTTTAAAGGTCATCACTAGTAAACAAACAAATTTAGTTATTTTGAAGATTTGATGGAATAAAGTAAAAAACTCGATCTTTATCGAAAATTTATTTCAAAATAGAGAAAGTGTCGTAATATAGTTAGTGTTTTTTTTTTAAACTTTCTTAAATTTTATTGAGAGAATTGAATTTATCATAAGGCGTAGAATTGCAAGAAGAAGACACCATTAGATGTAGGATGTTTGTATAGAAGGAGTGAGCAATCCACTGCGACCTGAAAAGGATCTATTGTAGCTCCCTTAGATGTCAGTGTGTTTGTTAATATAAAATATAAGTTATCCATTAAGTGTGTAGTGGTGAACCAGAGTATGCCTTTGGGTTCGCTAAACCCAACTACAAAGGGTCATTCAATAAGTAACGAGACAAATCGCTATAGCTCAAAAACGATTTATTTTATCAATACAAAACTTTGGCTACTTTTCAACATAGTCCCCAACAACATTTGTACACTTGCCCCACCGTTTTTCTAATTTGTGTATGCTTCTGGCATAAAATTCTTTGGGTTGTTATCGAAGCCACTTTTGCACCTGATTTATAACTTCTTCATTGGATTGAAAATGCTTCCCACGTAGAGCCTCTTTAAGGGGTCGAAACAAATGGAAGTCCAATGGGGCGAGGTTGGGGCTGTAGGGAGAATGTGGAAGGATCATCCACCCCACTTTGACTGGTTGTCCACCCCACTTTGACTGGATGACCTGGTTTCTTTGTGGGCGTCCGTAAGTTGTCTTGGAACCCAACTGGCACAAGTTTTCTTGTACTGCAGCTTATTCTGAATAATATTATGGACAGTTCCAACACTCGCGTACACTTCTTCAGCTATCAGTACAACAGTAATACGCCTGCTATTCTGAATTAACGTGTTAATGCGAGATTCGAGGGAGGAAGCTGCAATTTCAACCGGTCCATCCACTTCGTTGCTCGTCACAGACACTTTTACACGGCCACTTTTAAACTGTTCTACCCACTTGTAAACGTTCGACCGGTTTAAACAATTATTCCCGTACACTTTCAACATTCTTTCGTGGATTTCACTAACTTTGATACCCTCTGCAATTAAAAAATCTAATCACTGAATGTTGTATTTCCGAGGTGCAATGCTCGAGAGGGACTCGCCATTGTTAACTGAATACATTTGAGGTTATGCTTACAAATACTCTCGAACGGCTGATGAGAAACTAAATACAAGGATGCCAACTTCACGCACTGAACAATTGTATTGATTAAACAAGTCGTTTCTGAGCTACAGCGATTTGTCTCGTTACTTACTGAATGACCTTCGTATTAAACAAAGTCTTGTTTCGCTTATAAAATTACAATAATTTCTCAAATCTTTATTTGCATCAAGAAAATAAATTTTGCCTTGGCCAGTTAATTAGCGATTTTTCACCGGTTAAATCGGTTCCTTCAAATGGTAAACAATTTGAATTGTGTCGTAACCTATAGGAATCTGCGATTACTTACACACGAAAGGATAATATGAAAAGCGATCAGATCATCCGGAAGCTTTTCCTCCCTTCTCTTTTGAGTTGAAGTATTTAATGTTTAAACCCAAGAGAAGTAACAAAAGATAAAATTTCTTCTTTACTAAATGATTAGCCATTTACGATTTAGTTTAACATAAAGAAGCCGAAAATATCAAGCCCAAAACTTGGTCCCTTAAGCCACTGCAAGTGATTTAATTTTAGATGAAAGCAAAATAATGAGTGTCAAATTTCCTTCCCTCCCTCTTATAACAAGGTTTATTGATCATAAACTTGGTTTAGTACCAGTCAAATCCATGTCTAATTAGCCGTAGTATCTGTCCTTGACGGGTGATTTCACTGCAAAGAAAAAAAAAGAACAAAATCTAAGGAATGATGGTTCTGTCCGTCAGTGAAATGTTTTTAATTAAATTAACTATCTAAAGAAATTCGGTTAAAAAAAAAAAAATTAAAAAATTAAATATGAATTACCGTTGACTATTTACCTGTTAACTTTGTTCACAAATAGTTTTTTTTTCTTTTCACTTCAGTTTTAATCTTTATAAATTTTTTTCAAAGAACTGATATTTTGTCACTGATATCTAGACTAATTTTTTTTTTATAATAAAGCCGAAATGAAACAAAACCTATGCTTTAATCAAATCATTTATAAACTTATCTGCTATAAACCCTACTATCTATTGTGCTATGCCGCCTGGGTGCCCACAGCATCCAAACAGATGTCCCAGGCAAACACTGTCTACAACACCTCCATCAGGTTAAGATCCCGAAGGAATCCTAATAACCTGAAGGGCTCTAGGGAGTGAATATTGCTCTCCTCCTGCAGGTAACTATCCATCTTCTCCGGATGGCAGCCTCGCAGTCCGTTAGGAGATGTAATGGAGTTTCCTCCATCTGCCCCCATAATCTGCATGTGCTGCCACTCTCCAAACCCAGCTTCGTCAGGTGTCGTCTAAGTCGACAATTGCCCAGTGAGGAAACCCGTAAGAACACGGAGTTTGTTCTTACTAAGAGCGATGCAGGTAATAATTTCCCAGGCAGGTCTTGGCCTGCCGCAGTCCGGGGAGGAAGTTCCAGAGTTAAGACCTCTTTATCTCCTCCTTCTTTCTAAGTTCTTCCAAGAGAAATTGGTCGTTGAACCTCACAAAAAGGTTCAGGTCCTAGAAGCGGGGATGTAGCTTCCTATCTTTGCCAGAGTGTCGGCCATCTTGTTCCCTTCAATGCCAACATGCTCTGGCTGCACCACCAAAGGGTGACTTTATTTCTCCTGCCTAGGTCATTAAGTTTACCTAGGCTTTCCCAAACTAGTTTAGAGCTAATGACAAAAGCGCCCAATGCTCTAAAGGCTGCCTGGCTGTCGGAAAGGTTTACAATCTCTCAGATTATAATCCTTAGGCATATATCTCTGCCTGGAAGATGCTGGGAAATTTACCCATGGATTCCGAGTGCTTGATCTTTGGGATATAAAATATTTTATATATTATCGAAAAGCGGAAGCGGGTAATAAAAATGTCGATTAACGATGGCAAGATGGAAGAAAAAAAACCCTTGAACAGACAAAACTATAACTTTATTTTTTAGATTAGATATCAGTTTTGTCAGATAATTGTTGAATATGTAGGGGTTTTGGGTGAACCCCCACCACTCATCCACTCTAGCGGAGAGAAACAGCCCCTCTCGCACAGAGAGGAGAGGCTCGGCCAGTATATATATATATATATGAGAGATAGACAGTCAGGAATCATTCTGTGGAATTCAGTTTTACACATCATTATCATTCTGCTGATTTACACATCAGTTTAACATCACTCCGTACATATCATTTTAGCCACGTCAGTCTGTCAGTTCAGTTCAGTTCTAAACTCTACAGTGTAAAGTCCTTGGCAGTCAGTCATATATATTTATATCAAATTATATATCTTAATCCGTCTTAAGGTGTTATTTATCACTCATCATCTTCAACCAACATCTCCTCACAACACCCTTACAAATATGAAGCTACAACAACGATAAATTAGCTAGAAACGAAGCAAATTTTTGTTAATATCAAGAAAAGTTTTCAGGTCTTTTACAATGGACCAGATTTCAGATATCACCAACAAGCAATGTGGATCAAATTCTAATACATATTTAACAATTAAAGTTCAGGGAGCTATAAAATATATTCTCAGCAATAATTCAGATTCGTAAAATTTATAAAATCCCACGGTAATTAATTTCTTACTGTAGTAGATAAATAAACAAAAATTTTTAATATAAAAGTTTTCTAAAATATCCGCTTTTTAAAAAAAAAAAAAAAAATATTTTATTTTGTGATTGAGTTAAACTCAAGCAACAACTTATGGAATTAAACTCTTGATAAATTATTTTAAGAAGTTTTAAGATCTTAACATCATAGACAATCGCAAAGAGTTTCCTTCACTCCAATTAATACAATTTAATTAACACATTTTTTTTTTTTTTAAATTGAAACGTTCACAATGTTTAATTGGGCTGGTCATAAAGACAAAGAATTGGTAGAGTTTTGTAGTAGTATACCTCTGGGGACATGTGTGGAGCGTTCTAAGTCACAAAACAAAGAAGGCTTATGCAAATTTAAATTTAAACTGAAAAACCTCAAAAATACCTCCTTTTAAAATCAATTTTTTTCTGATAAATATTTAAAATAAAAAATGATACATTTCTATGTAGGCAGCAAGCATTCTATGTTTAAAGAAAAAATCTTTGTAATCAATTTCGAAAAAAAAATCCAAAATTTATTCTATAAAAATCGCATTTCCGGTTAAGCGATTTTCTTCAAATCTGGTATTCTATCAACGCTTCTAATGTGTATTAATAATTATGTAGATGGTAAAAACCCATATATTATAATTGAAGTGGTATTTTAGAAGATAACATAACGCTACTGTTTCCCCCCCCAGAACCTCCCCTTCCGGAGAAATGTTTTAAATAAACGTGAAAGGTATTTATTGTTTAAATAATAAACGAAGAAAATCGTGAAAAAAATTTGAAGAAAACATTCAATAAAGTTGCACTTACCCGGTTGATAGATTTTACCCCAACATACTCGTATCCATAGTAACCAAACGGAATACCACGTTGGAGCTATTTGTGTGATTGTTTGTTTTTTTGAGATATTCAGTTAATAAACATATGTACACACACATACGAGGTGTGTAAATTAAGTAATGAGACTGACTTTTTATCTTTTTTTTATTCAAATAAAATTACAATTCAACATTGTCCCCTTCAAAGTAACTACCTTGGGAAGCCACACAACGCTGAAGACGATTCTTCCATTCGTCATAGCAGTGCTGGAACTCGTATACTGGAATAGACTTCAGTTGGTCGGTTACGGCTGTTTGAATATTCTCCAATGTTCCAAAATGACGTCCCTTGAGGTGATTTTTCAATTTGGGGAACAAAAAAAAGTCACATGGACTCAAGTCGGGTGAATAAGGAGGCTGAGGAGCCACAGGAATGTTATTACTGGCCAAATACTCATTAATAGAAATCGCGGTGTGACACGGAGTATTGTCGTGATGCAACACCCACTTGTTTTTGATGTTTGGTCTCACACGCATGACTCTTTTTCGAAGTCTCTCAAGAACTTCTCGGTAAAAATGTTGGTTTACCATTTGGCATTGAGGCACAAATTCTTGAGCATGCATTTGATTTTTGACTTGCTCATTCTTGTTTTTTTTTGGCCTTGGAGAGGTTGAAGTGTGCCACTGCATGCTCTGACGCTGAGTTTCTGGGTCATACTCAAACACCCAAGACTCGTCTCCTGTAATAACACGTTCCAAAAAATTGGGATCGTTTTCAATTGCTCCCAAAAAGTCAAGGCTCCTTTCCTTTCTGATGTCTTTTTGCTCTTGTGAAAGATTTTTCGGAACCATTTTTGCACAAATTTTTCTCATCCCCAATTCATTAGTCAAAATTTGATGAACGGTTGTGTGAGTCAAATTCAACTCTTCGCCGATCATTCGGACTGTCAAACGACGATCTGAACGCACGAGATCGCGGATTCTGCCATTATTTTCGTCTGTTCTTGAAGATGAAGGCCTTCCGCTGCGAGGCTCGTCTTCAATTGATTTTCTTCCTTCTGCAAACGACTTAAACCACCTAAAAACCTGTGCTCTCGACAAAACATTGTCTCCATAGGCCTGGTACAGTTTTTCAAACGTTTCCGTTGCACTGTGCCCAAGTCTGAAGCAAAACCTGATAGCACAACGTTGCTCGTAATTGATGTCACTCATTTTTAAAACGCACTGAAAAAACATTGCTCACCAAAAAAGTCACTACGGACAGTGCAACAACTCTAGCATTTTCAAATTTGCACTGGACGTGTATCAGATGTTTACTTGCCCTACCACGCATGCGCCGCGTGATCGAACACTAGAAAATCAGTCTCATTACTTAATTTACACACCTCGTTTTATACAGACCATTCGGTAAAAACATTTTTTCCACATTCAGAAGATCCCCAAAACATGTATTACCACCGGTGAAAATTCAATTTGGAAAATGTGGCACGATCTCAATAATTTCTACAGGGAAGGGAATAGCTAGCTTACTGGTTAGCGTACTGGACTCCCACGCTAGGGACTCCGGTTCGAGTACAGCTGTACCTTAGATTTTTTTCTTCCTAGGAGCCTCTAGAGAGACTCCTAGGAATTAATTATAATTATACTAAATTATAAATTAATAAAATAATAATAATAATAATAATAATAATAATTTCCACTAACTAACGGTAAGAGAAAGTAAATAAAAAACTGGTATTAATATGAGATGCAGAGAGGCTGAACAAATATGTTCAGGAATTACATAAAAACTAATAGTTTAATTTTTATTATTTTCTATTATATCAATTGATTTGCATTTTATGAAGGAATAAGAAAAATATAAACGTGCCAATATTAAATAACTGGTGGTTTTTTTTTTTTTTTTGATTGATTAAATATATGTGGATTGAAATAATATAATCTGTTAAGTAACCACATTACACCATCACTCACTATTACTGTTGTTCTGAATATTATCATGAATCTTACCTGCGCTATATTTAAAAAAAAAAAAAAAAAAAAAAAAAATCAACAATGTTGCATAATGTTGATAGAGAGAAATACTGGACTGAAATACATTATTTATTTATTTATTTATTTAAAAAAAAATATAAACTTAATATATATACTGGTAGAACAAGTTTTTCTGCAAATTAAATATTTAATTATAGCCGTTGACCTTATTTTAATAATTAAAGGGAAAAATACAACAAATTAATAAGGAAATTAATCAAATATTAGTGCTAAATAGGTATGACAATGTTACATACATTATTTAAGAACGTTATTTTAATTGGTCAAATTACAAATTCAACAAGATAGTTTATTCTCATTTTATTTTCCAGAATAAATGCAATTTTGCGAGCATAATACGAGATAATTTATAGAAAAAATTAGAATTATAGTCCAGAAACTAGAATTACATTGAATTGCTCTGGTTAGAGATCACTCTCAGTGGCGGTTCGTGGTTCAGCGAAAGTGGAGGTGCCATGGCAGTAAAATTAAAAATTTAACTTAGTACATGCATTTCAAGTATTTCAGAATAGTTCAATAAAACTAGAGTTTAAAGTGTACATTAAGAACCTAAAACTTATTAAGTATTCTATAGAATATGTTACCTCTGCGATTTCACAATATTTCTTCACAGAAATGAAGCCATGCCTTTTTACTTTCTCTTACTCCTAGTAAAAGGAAGTATTGTAATCGTGTCAAATTTTCTATATCGAGTTTTCACCGGAAATATCCGTTTTGAGGTCCCCTGAGTCCAAAAAAAGTGGTTTTTAGCAAATGGTCTGTGTGTGTGTCTGTGTGTATGTGAACAGCATAGCTCAAAAACGAAAAACTGTAGAAATCTGAAACTTAATATTCCGTTTAGGTATCACCAAGCAATCTGACAGTACGTTATCTGACAAAATTCCTCAACCGGAAGTACCACTTTACTAGTTGACTTTTTTACTTTTTTGCGTTTTTCTCAAAAATGGCTCCAAGGATTTTCTTTAAACTTCATACATCAACTACATATACAAGGAGCTACAACTTTATTTGAAACATTTCTCTGGGAAAATTGATTTAAGGGCCCTTCTGGGGGAGGGTGGGGTTAGGTTACCCTCTAAAGTGCTATTTCAGGTTATTACACAATTCGGTCATTTAAATAATGTTAATTAGAATTAAATATGTTGTTGAAATTCCGAGTTTGAGAAAAATCGGAAAACCGGAAGTGCTTTTGTTTTAACACTTTACTAAATATGATTTTTTCACTTTTTCGCGATTTTCTCAAAAATGGCCCCGACGATTTTCTTGAAACTACACATATAAACTAAACATTCAAAGATCTACAACTTTTATATAAAACATTTCTCTGGGAAAATTCATTTAAGGGCACTTTTAGGAGAGGGGTAGGGTTACAGCTTCCTCTAAAGTGCTATCATACTTGATTATACAACTCTATCATCCAAATGAAATTAATTAGAAATAAATAGTTGGCCAAAATTCCGGGTGTGAAGAAAATCAGTAAACCGGAAGTGCGCTTTTACTGAATAGTTTTTCTCAGTTTTCGACAAATTTCATTAAATTTGGTACACAAACTATAAAATTTGTCAATTATAATTTTGATAACTGGAGTAAGAGAAAGTTGTGTGAGTGTTTCACACCAGATTTTTTTATAATGCAAATATTGGTAATTGTATATTTTAGAATAAATAGTGAAAGAAATAAATTCAATTTATTATCTAAATAAAATTTAATAATTTATTCAGCGCTGTGAGCCACCAAAAACAATATCAGCGCTTTTTTTTATTAATTTAATGTTTTTAATTAAAAATTGGATTCGCAGTGCTCTCTCTCTCTCTATATATATATGTATAGTGTCCCAAGGAATATGGATAACGACTTTTTTCGGAAACTAAAATAGCTAAAAAAAAAAGGAAAAAATACGTGTCCCCGTAGTTTTTTGTTAGAAAACCAAATTTAATTTGCAAATTTATTTTGGTGCTTCCAGAAGCGAGATCCAGGCACCAACTTCATTTTATCAAATGGGAAGATGTGGTTTTTATTTAATAAATAGATTCCTCTATTTTTTGTAAGAAAAATTTACTTGAACGGTTTTTTTTCTTTGAGCGATATTTTTTTACAAGTTATGAATGAAAACATGATTCCTATAAGAAAATTTCAAAATGATATAACGGTTTTTTTGATTGAATAAGAAGAAAATTGAAACTTGATATTACGTTTAGGTATCACCATGGGATCTGACAGTACGTTACCTATCAAAATTCCTCAACCGGAAATACCACTTTACTACTTTTTACTTTTTACTTTTTGCAATTTTCTCAAAAATGGCTCCGACGATTTTCTTTAAACTTGGTATATCAACTATATATACAAAGAGCTACAACTTTTATTTGAAACATGTCTCAGGAAAAATTCATTTAAGGGCATTTCCAGGGGCAGGAATGGGGTTAGGTTTTCATCTAAAGTGCTATTTCAGTTTATTAGACAATTCTATCATCTAAATAATGTTAATTAGAATTAAATATGTTGTTGAAATTCCGAGTTTGAAAAAAATATATATACGAATAACCAGAAGTGCGTTTATTTTAACACTTTACTAAATGATTTCATCACTTTTTCGTGATTTTTTCAAAAATGGTTCCGACGATTTTCTTGAAACATCGTGTATAAAACAAAACATGCAATGATCTACATCTTTTATTTAAAATATTTCTCTAGGAAAATTCATTTAAGGGTAATTTTATAGGAAAGCGTGGGGTTACAGCTTCCTCTAAATTGCTATCATAATTGATTATACAATTTGATCATCCAAACAAAATTAATTAGAAATAAATAGGTAGCCAAAAATTCCGAGTTTTAAGAAAATTAGTAAACCGGAAGTGCGCTTTTACTGAACCTTTTTTTTTCCATTTTCGATGAATTTTGTTAAATTTGGTACATAAACTATAACATTTGTCAATTATAATTTTGAGAACTGGAGTAAGAGAAAGTTGTGTGAGTGTTTTCACACCAGATTTTTACACTTATTAGTAGAAATTTCGCTTTATTTTTACAATAAACGGTCTGTTGTTGCCATATGTTTGATTGACCTGAACACGCCGCCCAGGAACGGCCCTGAGTTCATTACTTAGTTAGGAATTACCATTAAATACCTTTTGCTATTTAAAGTTTTTCAGCATGTTTACCAATATAATATAGACTATTAAAAAAAAACAAAAAACAAAAACGCTGAAATTTATGTTACCACTTAATAATAATAATAATAATAATATTAAAAATTAAAAATACCTATCATTAAATCATTACAAAACAGATTATTAATAATCAAACCACAACAATTTGAAATTATACATTCTAGTTTAATATATTTTAATTTATTACACTTTTCCCTTTTTTTTTTATATATATATCTAAAAAAATGTATGCTATGAATAATTTTAATATAAGTATTGCAATTATCCTTGCAAAATAACATTTAATTTACATTTATTGCAATAATTATGACTACAAAAATATAAGAGTGCATTTAAAAAAAAAAAAAATATTGCAAAATATTGTGATTAATGTTACAAATTATTTTATACGGCAATGGCCATTTTATTTTGTATAAATTTTGTAAAATAACATTATAATTAATGAGTTTACCATAAATGTATAAATTCATTAATTTATATTATCCGTTTAAATATGTAGGAACAATAATTAACAAATAGAATAGTTTATTTAATGACATTCTATTCATAAACCTTAGGTAAAATAAAAATTAGGTATTGCTAAATTTTAATGGATCTGTTTCTACTTTCTCTTACTCCTACTAGTAAGAGGAAGTATTGTAGTCGTGTCAAATTTTTGATATCAAGTTTTCACCGGAAATATCCGTTTTGAGGTCCCCTGAGTCAAATAAAGTGGTTTTTAGCAAATGGCCTGTGTGTGTATTATTATTATTAATAATAATAATAATAATATAACAATAAATAATAATAATTGAAATTAATAATAATAATAAAAAAATGTGTACATACATAGAGAGGATCAAAACAAAAACATAAATTAAATATTCACCATAAACTATCAATGAAGTCAGTAAATAAACAAAATATCCAAGACAAACACAAAAATTAATTCTTTACCAAAAGTTATCAATAATACTATACTATAATCTGCAAATGATAATTAAATAAGAAAAATGAAATATCAATCAGTAATTAAATTCTTGTACAAGAAATTTTCGATACTCTGCCATGCATGCTTGCAATAATTTATTAAATCGTCCCATTTATTGAAGTTTAAACGGTCTTTAAATTCTATTGTTGTTAATGATCTTTTATGTAAATACCTTATTCTAAACTCGGTCGAAATCGGACATTTACGTATAAAATGATAAACAACCTCTTCCTCTTTATAATTACAAAGTGAAAACAACTTAATTTCTTGTTTAAAGTTTTATTTATTTAGGTTTAATAGCTCACCACTTATCTTAAATATACAATTGACCATGGATGTGCCCACTTCACTGTAAATGTAGTAATTACTATTGGATTCTAATTGTTTGTACCATAAATGATGTTCACCATTGAACTTTATTAAATGATACTTAGCATTCAATTTCTCCATAATTTTTTTTATTACAGTAGCCACTTTTATCTGAGTGTTCATTAAACTTATTAAATTTATATTGTATGGGAAAGATAATTTTTCCCCGTTCCTTATACCAAAACAAATTCTGCTCTATGATTTCTTTCGCAGCAATATATGGGTACCTATGTGACGGAAGATTCAAGCACCTAAGAATATATTTCAGATGTAGTTTGGGGGTGTGAACAAATATTGGGTAGAGATTAATTTCTAGATATAAAATATAATTAGAGGTGTTGATTGGTACTCGTAACAATACTCTCAAACATCGTAAATTCCCAAACCTGTGCTCCATGACAGAGAATGGCTTTTCCCACCGAATTAAATATCTTTCATTTTGGTTTTGCATGAAATACTTTTATTATGAATTATATTATCGTTGACATTTAAAGAGAATTTAGCTTTAGACTATTTTTCGTTAAAATGTTGGTTTAAAGATAAGTTTGACGTTAGCGTTACACCCAAGTACTTACAGCTATTCACCATCTCCACTTCTTCTCCCCAATACCGTTACTTTTCATTCGCGGCAAGCCGCCAACTATTTCTGAAAACAATTATTTTCGATTTACTTAAGTTGACTTATAGATTCCACTTTTGGCAATATTCATCTAACGCATTAATCATAGACTAAAGAGTCACTATCTCTGATGACAGCAATACGAAGTCGTCAGCGAACGCTAGTAACTTTATTCAATTACCTTGCATGTTAATTCCGCCATTTAAACTATCGCCAATATTGCTTTCAAAAAATGAGAATAATAAGGGGCTTAATAAACAACCTTGTTTCACACCAATATTAACAGGAAAATTCTCCGTTCACCCATTATTACACCACACGGACGCGTTAGTCCATTATTTTTACCATTTTAGTTGAAGTGCCTAATTCAAAGAGTTTATACCAGAGCGCATGACGATTTATACGGTCTAAGGCAGATTTGAAATCAACTAAAAACGCGTATATTTTTTGTCATTTTACTTTTAATTTAATTCTTATGGCACTAAGTAAAGTGATTAGGTTATCCACTGTGGTATACGATGTTCTGTAACCAGCTTGAAATTCTCCGAGAATGTCGTTTTGCTCCACCCACTTTGCTGCAACAATATCTTACTAATCGCGTTCCCAAAGGATATACTCCTATAATTCGTAACTTCATTTATATTTCCCTTTTTAAAAAGGGGAAAGATAATAGCATCATCAAAGCTATTGGGATCTTCCCCTGTGGAATATATTCTATTATATACTAGTAACAACACTTCCAAAAATTCGTAAAAAAATTCATACGGTATCCTATCAGTCCTGGGTGCTTTGTTGTTTTTGGCCTTGTTGAGAACCGCAGACAACTCAGAAAGCGAAAACAGGGCCTCTAAATATTCATCCGTCACATAGGGCTTAGCGTAATTTATTCTCTGACAAAGTAAAGGCGTGTGTGTGTATGGGAATAGTATAGCTCTAGAACCAAAAATCGCAGAAAGTTCAAACTTAATATTCCATTTGTGTATCACCATGGAATGTGGCAGTAGATTATCTGTCAAAATTCCTCAACCGGAAGTACCACTTTACTCAATATTTTTTTTTGTTCACTTTTTTGCAATTTTCTCAAAACTGGTTCCAACGATTTTCTTTAAACTAGATATATCAACTATACATACAATGATATACAATTTTTATTTGAAACATTTCTCCGGAAAAATGCATTTAAAGGCACTTTTAGGGGAGGAGTGGGGTTAATTGGTCTTCTAAAGTGGTATTTCGTTTATTACACAATTCTATCATCTAAATAATATTAATTCGAATTATATATTTTGTTGAAATTCCGAGTTTGAAGAAAATCAAGTCACCGGAAGTGCGTTTTTACTGGAAAATATTTTTCAATATTCTGCTATTTTTCTAAAAACGGCTTCAACGATTTTCTTTAAACTAAGTATATGAACTACAAATGAAAAATGAGTTATAACTATTATTAGAAACATTTCTCCGGGTAAACATCATTTAAGCGGGCTTTTGGATGAGGCGTTTGGTTAGGTTTGCCTCTAAAGTGCTATCTCAGTTGATTATATAATTCTACCTTGTAGACAAAATTAATAAGAAATAAATAAATTGCTGAAATTCCGAGTTTCAAGGAAATTAGTAAACCGGAAATGCGCTTTTACTGAACAAATTTTTTTCAGTTTTTGTGATTATCTCCATAAAATCACCGACGAATCTCGTTAAATTTGGTATACTAAAACTATAAAGTTTGTCAATTAAAATTTTGAAAACTGGAGTACGAGAAAGTTGTGTGAGTGTTTCACACCAGATTTTTTTTTTTTAAGTTGGAAAAAGTTCGTTTAAGAAGGACATTTTCAAATAAAATTAAATTAGAAAATAAATTATTAGATGAATAAAAAACTAACCATGAATAAGCCACCATTTTATAGAGAAAAATTTCCTCAATTACCTTACCTAAATTATTATAACTTTATTTTATAATACTGTAAAACTCTTCGCTATCAATTATAGTATTATATAGATTTGTAGAATCGTATAATAAACTAATATAACTTTTTTCTTTTTTTTTTTAAGGAAGGGATTAGCTCAGTGGTAGCGCGCTGGACTAGCAATGCGGCGGTCCCGGGTTCGAGTCTAGCTGCTGCCCTTAGATTTTTTCTTCCTAGGTCCCTCCCCATAGGCAGTAAAACAAAAAAAACATATATAATTTTATAGGAAATGATAAACCAATCCCTTTTAATGTCACCCTTTAATAAATTTTTCTTGGACAAATGTTTGTAATAAAAGTGACAGATCTACGTGTACGCAGTGTATGTAGAAAGGTTTAGAGAAAATCATTGAAACGATAAACAAGGTGGAGAGGATTTTACTTGTATACCTGAGCGGCTTTCCAATAATCAATTTTCCCCGGGAAAATATGCATATTCATTTTGTTCCTGACCGGTTTTGGATTTTCATCCATCGTCAGAGCAAATTCACTAAGTTCGTGTAGAGAGTTCACTTCAACGTAATGTTTCTCACACTTGTTGGTTGTATATATGTGCGGCAGCTTATAAGGTTATGTTACTATGTGTGTGTGTGTTTAATGGCAATATGGAATTATTATAAATTATGATTAGACATTAGAAAATAGTGTATAATAAATAGCATGTTTTCTTATGAGTGAACTGTACTAATAAGAATAGATAAAGTTTGAAGAAAGGCAATGCAAAATTTATGGACAGTCAAAAGCTTTTGTATATGTAATAAATAAATGTGATTTGATTAAAAATATTAAAAATTTGAATTATAATAATTCCATTTTGTCATTAAAACACACACATAGTAACATAACCTTATAACCTGCCGCACATATATATACAACCAACAAGTTGTGAGTGTAACAGAAACATTTCAAATAAAAGTAATAGGTATTTATGTGTATGAAGAGTATTCGAAGTTTAAAGACAATCGTTGGAGCCGTTTCTAACCAAACCTCAAAACGTGTATTTTTGATGAAAAATCAATTTCGAAAATCTGGCACGGTCCTAATACTTTCTCTTACTATGAGTAAGAGATCGTAAAAATATATATCTATATTCTGATAATTGGTTGAAAGAGAATGACGGATTTATGGTTTTTTTCTAAATTCTAAAATATCATTTCAGTTTATATTGGGTAATTTAATTTCTAGGACAGTAAAATATCTTGTAGATAATTTTTTTTTCATCCGCAATTCAATTTGATCTTGTAAGATCTCTATTATTATTTGTCTGCCTGGGGAGGAACCAAACCCTACGCTATCCAATGCTGGGCTATATAGCTACCCAAAGAAAAACAACAACAAACCGAGTCTAGAACAAATATCCAGACGCGGGTCTAATCTATCTAAGATTCACCGCAGTCCGAACAAATCTGCTCTTCCACAGACATCCTGCTACCACCAAAGGTCGTGATCTCCTCGAAACCCAGACAATCTGTCATAAGATGGATGGGTGTTTCCTCCTCTGTCTCACAGACTCTACAAAATGGATCCGCCAAGAGCCACATTACTTAGAGATGTCTTCTAAAACCAAAATGTCCAGTAAGGGGGGATCCAACCAGATGCCTGAAAGAGCTCCGTGAAAGACACAACAACGTCTTACTAATAGCCCTGTCCGGACCCCTCGATGAGCATTTTGGACTGCCGACAACCAACTGTGCTCATCCATAAGGATGAATGCTGTGAAGCTGTTAATGTTTGGAAGCCTGACAGACATGTGCCAAAAGACACGCCAACAGCAGGCTCGGGACCAATGAAAGCGAGAGAGGCGCCTAAGTAAGTACCTAAGTAAGTTCTCTACGTGAAAGATTCTTTATTAAATACGTATTCTTTTCAGTTAGTTATTCGATTTTTATCCATTGATCAGTTGAATTATTAAACATTATTTATCATAACATCTTTCAGTGGCAGATTTTAACTTATTGGTTACTTATTCCTAGCTTCTCGTTTGATATTAACGCTCTTGAAAGTTTATAAAAAAAATAATTCTAATTCTAAACATAGCCATAATAAAAAAATACTCCACTTTTATATCTTAAAAAATAAGAGAAAGTAAAAGGAAAAGTTCGTTAGTATATATTATAGTTTAAAATGTTTACTAAAAAGTAAAGTTCTAATAAAATACACTTTACAAAGTATTAAATGACTGTGTAAATGAAATAAATGAACATTTTATAGATCTAGGCATACTAAAGTAAAACTACATATTGTAATCTATGTTACATCAAGTATAACTAACAATAGATTGAAAATGGCCTAATAAAACATTAAGAGTTTTAACACAGTTTAAAATGAACAATATAATGTGAGGAATTGTCTCCCTCTCTTTCACTTCTCTCTCCATTCACTCTCTCACACTAACTATCTAGACACCCTTTATTTATCTTAACACAAGATTAAAGGTCTATTAAATTCAACACTCAAAACCAGCTATATAGTTTTAATATTATAGAGAATGGGAATTTTGAACGTACTAAAAGTGCTTGTATAAATTAGGTAGAGATTAACATGGGTCATAAACAGTGGTATATAAAGTATTTAAATTCAATTATGTAATCCGCTAATTGAAATGGTTCCCACCCCCCCGGGTCAATGTGGGAATAAAAAGACCCTACAAAAAAACATTAAAGAGATTTTTTTATTTTCTTGGTAAATATTTGAATTGTATTTAAAACGTTTAATTATTGCTTTTGTATAAACAGTTTAAATTTTATTTATTTAAGCGACTTTTCTCTTATTGCAATTTACTAAGTTTTTTGATTGATTGATTTATTTATGTGGGCATTCCCAGTTACAAACTTCACATATAATTGAAAATATATCGATTTTCCAGTAAATCGATTTTCTTGAAACTCGATATTTTGACTTTAGATTCATATTAATTTATATAGACGATGGAATTGTATAATAATAACAATTCCACTTTAGAGGAAAACCGAATGACACACTTATCCCCCAGAACACCCTTTAAAAATGAATAAAGTGTGTAATATCATTTGTATAGGGGGATAAATTAAATATATTAATTAATAATTAATTATTATAATTTATATTTGAAATCTTCTCTAAAAGGGATCTCGTGAGGTCTGTGTTTGTACAGAAGTTGGAGAGGATAAAAAAAAAACAATTAAATATACAGATTAAACAAATAATTAATTAAAACCAATATATATCAAAAATAAATAAATACAATATTGTGATAAAACATAAGTGTCTTGAAATTACTTTTTATAAAACATACATATTTTACATAATTTCTTCTTGGGGCACTTCCACCACTCACTACTGTAACATGGCTTTTTCTAATGACGGACTTCACTCTTTTTATGGTAAAAAAAAAAGACCTCCTTCCCTAAAAGGGTCCACCTTATATATTCTACCTCCACCCCGGAGAAAGTGAGAAGAGGGAAATTCCTTTTGTCCTAAATAAATGTAGTGATAGGGGTAGGCCAGGTACTCTGACTCAACTAACTGTTTCTTTTGTGCCTTCCAACCTTCAAAAAACTCAAATTTATAAATATATATATATATATCGGAAAAATTCCTTACTTTACAATCATAAAATATATATAATAAGAATATATTTGGATACAATTTACTTTTATTAATTGGCCCAAAGATATACACATTACAAGTGATACGATCAATCGTAAATTGTGCAAAGGTAAATTGTAGACGAACGATTTTTGTCCATAACCATATTATCACTAGTGGATTTAAAAAAAAAAATCTGGTGTGAAACACTCACACAAACTTTCTCTTACTTTAGTTTTCAAAATTGAAATTGACATATTTTATTGTTAGTGTATCACATTTAATGAAATTCGTCGAAAACTGAAAAACGGTTCAGTAAAAGCGCACTTCCGGTTTACTAATTTTCTTGAAACTCAGAATTTTGGCCATCTGTTTATTTCTAATTAAGTTTGTTTGGATGGTAGAACTGTATAATCAACTATGATAGCACTTTAGAGAAAAACATAACCCCACACCTTTCCCAAAAGCCCCCTTAAATGACATTATCAGGAGAAATGTTTCAAATAAAAGTTGTATCTCTTTATATGTATAGTACAGATTCCTACTTTAAATAAAATCGTTGGAGCCGTTTTCGTGAAAATACCAGAAACCTGAAAAATACATTTTAGTAAAACCGCACTTCTGGTCATTCGATTTTTTTAAACTCAGAATTTCAACCACATATTTAATTCTAATTAATATTATTTAGATGACAGAATGGTATAGTAAACTGAAATAGCACTTTACAGGAAAACCTAACCCCACCCCTCCCCCAAAACTGCCATTAAATGAATTTTTTCGGAAAAAGGTCTTAAATAAAAGTTATAACTCTTTGTATGTGTAGTTTATATAAAAAGTTTCAAGAAAATCGCCCGAGCCATTTTTGTGAAAATCGCAAAATAGTATAAAAACAATTACTAAAGTGGTACTTTCGGTTGAGGAATTTTGTTAGAGGACCCACTGTTGGATCCCATGGTAATATCTAAACGGAATTTCAAGTTTGGACTTTCTACGATTTTTCGTTTTTGAGCTATGCTGTTCGCATACACATATTTTCTAAAAACCACTTTTTTAGACTCAAGGGAACTCAAAACGGATATTTCCGGTGAAAACTCGATATCGAAAATTTGGCACGATCACAATACTTCCTCTTACTTAGGGAGTAAGAGAAAACTTAGGAAGTTTTAAAAACCTGCTGAACGTACTCATAAAGAGTATCATACTATTATTGAATAAAAAAAGGTTTCCTTAAATACTAACTCCCAAATAACCAGATCGTGTATGTAGAGAGATCTGATTAGGTTAGTTTAGGTTAGGTTTTGTACCACTTATCTTCCGTTGCTTTCAAATTCTACCATAATAGAATTTCCTTACTGTTTGCTTATAATATCGAAGGAACTATATTTACTTTGATCCAAAAAATGGTTTCAAGAGATAAAAAAAAAATCTGGTGTGAAACACTCACACAACTTTCTCTTACTCTCCAATTCTCAAAATTTTAATGGACAAATTTTATAATTTGTGCAACAAATTTAATGAAATTTGTCGAAAACTTAAAAAACTATTCAGTAAAAGCGCACTTCCGGTTTACTGATTTCCTTTAAACTCGGAATTTTGGCCAACTATTTATTTCTAATTAATTTCATTTGGATGATAGAGTTGTATAATCAAGTATGATACCACTTTAGAGGAAGCTGCAACCCTACCCCTCTCCTAAAAGTGCCCTTAAATGAATTTTCCCAGAGAAATGTTTTATATAAAAGTTGTAGATCTTTGAATGTTTAGTTTATATGTGTAGTTTCAAGAAAATGGTCGGGGCCATTTTTGAGAAAATCGCGAAAAAGTGAAAAAATCATATTTAGTAAAGTGTTAAAACAGATTTCCGATTTTTCTCAAACTCGGAATTTCAACAACATATTTATTCTAATTAACATTATTAAATGACCGAATTGTGTAATAACCTGAAATAGCACTTTAGAGGGTAACCTAACCCCACCCCTCCCCCAGAAGGGCCCTTAAATCAATTTTTCCAGAGAAATGTTTCAAATAAAAGTTGTAGCTCCTTGTATATGTAGTTGATGTATCAAGCTTAAAGAAAATCCTTGGAGCCATTTTTGAGAAAAACGCAAAAAAGTAAAAAAGTCAACTAGTAAAGTGGTACTTCCGGTTGAGGAATTTTGACAGATAACGCATCGCCAGATTCTATGGTGATACCTAAACGGAATATCAAGTTTCAACCTTCTACGGTTTTTTCGTTTTTGAGCTATGCTGTTCAAATACACACACAGACACATACACACACACACACAGACTCATACACACACAGATCATGTGCTAAAAACCACTTGTTTGGACTCAGGGGACCTCAAAACGGATTTCGCGGTGAAAATCTCGATATCGAAAATTTGACAACGATTACAATACTTCCTCTTACTAGGAGTGAGAGAAAGTAAATATACATGATTTTATAATTAAGTGAAATACATTTTTTTTTATACTGCTTTATTAAAAAAAAAAAATAATAATTACAGTAGAGTTAGGTTTGAAAAAGCCAAATTAAGTTTCTTAGTTATTACGTAACTACCAGCGAGAAAACAAAACTATCAAATCCACAAAATATAAAATAAACAGAAAGAACTGAATGATATAATGTGATGAGAATTAAATATGAACATTGAATATATAGTATAATATAGTATTTAATTGAACAATATAACTTCATCTTATAAAGTTAATAATATAATAGTAGAGGTTGTTTATATGTTCGTAAGTTTGACGGTTTAACAGATATCCAATATCGTTATTATATTTATTTATAAAGGTACCTTTTCCTATAAATTGTAAAAAAAAATCTGGTGTGAAACACTCACACAACTTTCTCTTACTCCCTGTTCTCAAAATTATAATTGACAAATTTTATAGTTTGTGTATCAAATTTAATGAATGCCGTGCGAAAAGTGAAAACACTGTCCAGTAAAACTGTCCGGTTTACTAATTTCCTTGTAACTCGGAATTTGGGTCATATATTAATTTCTAGTTATTGCAATTTGGATGACAGAATTCTATAATCAACTGTGATAGCATTTTAAAGAAAAACATAACCCCCCTCCCCCAAAAGTCCCCTTAAATGAATTTATCAGGGTAAAAGTTTCAAATAAAAGTTGTAGCTCTTTATATGTATAGTTAACAACGCTGGTTTAAAGAAAATCGTTGGAGCCATTTTCGAGAAATACCAGAAAACTGAAAATTATATTTCAGTAAAAACGCACTTCCGGTTATCTATTTTTTTTCAAACTCGGAATTTCAACAACATATTTAATTCTAATTAACATTATTTAGATGACAGAATTGTCTAATATACTGAAACAGCAGTTAAGATGACAACCTAACCCCACCCCTCCCCCAGAAGTGCCCTTAAATGAATTTTCCTGGAGAAATGTTTCAAATAAAAGTTGTACCTCTTTGTATGTGTAGTTGATATAGCAAGTTTAAAGAAAATCTTCGGAGCCATTTTTGAGAAAATTGCAAAAACGTAAAAAAAACAACTAGTAAAGTGGTACTTCCGGTTGAGGAATATTGACACATAACGCACCGTCAGATCCCATGGTGATACCTAAACGTAATATCAAGTTTGACTTTCTACGATTTTTCGTTTTTGAGCTATGCTGTTCACATACATACACACAC
>JAAEAF010004120.1:0-86821 GCA_011037195.1 Triatoma infestans | reverse complement strand
AATCTCCTTTGAACCTTTCCAGATCCTTCGATTCTTTAGTGACATTAAATCGGCTAGGGTGCTGTAAGTTAAGGTATGTAAACTATAGGAGAAGGGGCCACAATCGACGTGTTTAGTACTTGCAGCAATTTTTGCATCGCTTGCCGTCGCTTGATACACTACCTGTTGTCTATCCACAAAGCCGGCTTCAGTATAATTCCTTCTTCTGAATACAGAATGAATGCTTTTCAACGCAAATGTCAAGACTAGGCCTACATTGGAGTCTGTAAATTGTAACATAGTTAATCTTTTCAGATTTCTAATCTAAATTCCTCACATACTTGATGACAAAGCAGCACTTTTGAGAGCTTATCTTTGGAATCAAAGGAAATGCAGTCAATAGTTGGGCTGAGAATTTTGTATATTCTTACAGTAGATCTTGGGTTTAATTTTTTTTTTTTTTTTTTTAAAAAAAAAAGCTTTTTTGAATGACTTCTTAGTGTCAATCCCCCAGAGTGGCAGTGGAAACATAGCCACATCTTCTGGAATCTTTGCCCTGCCACCATATTCTAAATATTAGAAACAGTGACTGGCAAGAAAGGCATAGAAAATCTTTTAGATCGTCGTGGTTCTGGGTTTTTAGCCATTCACTCTGCATATCTAACATCTGAGTCTAAAGTCCATTAGTGACCAAGCTTGGAAAGTGGTAAGATAAGAAAGAGTATATCGCTTGACTGTGTTATTTTTTTTTTTTGGAAATGTTTATACATTTTTAAAAAACATAATTATTAACAATTTATATATAACTTTTACACTTGATAAAAAATGTAATAGTAAATTATTCAGCGAACGTTATTAACAACAAACTGGCTTTAGCAAGAGAAAGAGAGGTAGACTCGCTCTCTTTCACTCTCTCACTCTATATAAAGCCTCCAAAGAAAGAAGAGTTATATAGTAAATATTTCTTTGTTCTTCTTTGGAGCAGAATATGGAGCGAAGAATGGGGGAAGTATTTAGTAGGCTGGCCTTAATCCCTGGAGAGATTGCCTTAATGAGCACTGGTCCGAGTCTGATGTACGCTCTCCAGTATCTGCTCTGTGGGTGTGTGTCTGTCTGTGTATACATTCACATCTCTCAATTAGAGTCCAAAACCTCCCTACTTTTTTTCATTCTTTCTTGCATTTTCCTTTCTCATAGCACCAGTACTTTTTACTTTTTCAAATTAATCTAGATAACTCCCTAACAAAAATAACTAGAACCTAAAGCTCTCCAACCTATTTATCCTACTTAATGTCCTTGCTAGAATATATATTTATATCTATCTATTCATATATATTTATATCTTTTTATTTTTTTTATAACTATAACTATATTAACCTATTTAGAGATAAGTCTATCTTCTATCCTGGAAGAAGAATGAATAATAATCCTTGATACTATTTTCTTATACCAAACTTTGTTTCATAGAAAGTCTATTGGACTCCCCTACTTGTGCACAGAATAAGGATATCTCTCCTGAATCTAAAGCAACCTTTCCCCAGACATATTTCTTATAGAATTTTCATGGTCCTGAAAAGTTTCTAGAAAGAGTATATTCTCCACCGATATCCGATAAGCTTCTAAATCTTCTCTAACTGCTGGCATTGCATTTCATTAGAAGGTGTTTCAGTAGAAGGTCTACGTTATCTCCCTATAGAATCTTGGCAGGCGCCGTCGCGTTCTAGGTTTACGTTTTTATCTGCCTGTCTCCATAGCCCTGGAAACAATGCTTTCTTTGCTTTCTGCACAATTCGAAATACTTTATCAAGAAACTGCTCGTTCCCCCCCCCCCCCAAATGTCCGGCTTCATTAAGGAATTGCATTTTTCTTGCCAGATTGACGATCATTTGGACAATCAAAGAGATTTCCGGATGAGTTGATTGAGAATTGCTTTTAAAAAGATAGATGATTGTTACTTAGGCCAAGTTGTACCGAACAACAAAAAACAAAACACTCGTTCACCCAGATCTTTGTCCCAGCAGCCTCTGAAGAATACTATTAAGAAGGCTTCAAGGATTAGGTAGATTAAAAAAATAATTGCTTAACTTACTCTATCTGTGTGCAACGTCGTAGGCCGTGCCGCTTTCCATATGTTTTTATTATCTGAAGACCCCATTTTCTTCCATAGCCTTGTGACTATAACTTCACCACTACTCCAAGATTCTCTTTCCATAATCTCCAATTATAAACAAGACGAATCCTTTAAAAGCATTTTTTTTCGGAATCCTAGTCCACAGATCCTCTTTCTCGATGTATTCTGACCATTGAAGTTGCAACCATCTTTATATTTTTTCTAAATACTTTACGAAAACTACAAGTTTTTCTTGTTTTTATATTACTTTTTAAGTGTAGATGCTTTGTAGTGTAGATGGGATATGCTAAAGGATAGAAAGGAAGTGAAATGTTAAGGGCGATTTCAATAACACACGGAATACTATTTATTTTGACAATGTTAAAATGACAATTCACAACTTATTTGTAATATGAACAACTTTTATAATACAATGTATTCGCAACCGAACAGAGCAACTTTTTTTTTAATACCACTAATTCTACATTTAGTTCTATAATAAAAATCACTTTTGTCACCTTTTTATATCATATGGGTTTTTGTTTTATCTGGTCTCTATTGCCATGCTGGCTAAATTATATTTAATTCCCACAGTAGTATAGAATATTTGTAATTTTACCCGTCGTAGCAAGCGTCTTTGTATTAATTCTAATCGATTCCGGATTTTTCACCATTATTAGAACAAGATCCGGCTTTGTGGGAAAGAAACATTAAGTTGAAGACAACTTTCTATACAACTTGATGAACTATACCCTGACGATCATAAAAATAAGTAGGCCCTGATATTATCCCGCATTGCGGATCCAACTACCTATTCAAGAATTCAGCTTGTCCAGCTAAGTAGTTTAATTCTTTTGTAATATAGAAATTCCATAAAACAGATAAATATGTTAATACTTTACTAATAGTTTCTCCAAATTTATTTGCTACAATCTCGGTTAATAAAAATAAAACGAAAAATGTAGAAACAGAATTACAGAGTTCTTTCATTAGTATTTTCCCAGATTCCTCTTGAGAGATGAGCAAAAGAAAAATATCAAGTACTACTTAAAAGTATTTGCTCCCTGCATTTGGAGTTAGTTATCAGTTATTTCAACTTGAACAAGCTTTTGAGGAGGTTAAGTTGCTTTTAAACTTCAGTGGCTTAATATTTTTTCAATAATTGAATTTGTGGTTATTATCAATATCTTTTAAGTATTTATTTACTTAATCACTTTCATGTCTTTCTTTTTATTTATTCATTTATTTTTTTGAAATGTCTCCCTCAAAAACGTTTCTGTTCTCATCGTATCAGAAACATTTGTATTCACTTCTGTCTTTATTTTCAGAATAGGATTATTTTTTTAAAAACTTCTAAAAGAGAAACATTCTGCAAAAAAAAAGGCGTCATTTCAACAATTTGGGAAATGAACTTATGAATGACGTTTGTGAAAAAAATTGCGAGGCTTTTATGAAAAAAAAAAAGGAAAATGAAAATCTATGGTTCTACCCTGAACTTATATAAAATATATTGTGATTTCTCACCACAACAGCGCTACCTGCATCTGCATTATCCTGCACGGATCCAATAACATTGCCGCCACAGATACTGTGTACTGCGTATCTGACTGCATCTGACATGCCAACCAAATTTGAAGCGCTTGAATGAGTTGAGAGATTAATAACGGCAACAAGCCTCGCCCAAAAATATCCTAAGACTTCCCAGATTTGGTACGTTTTGTCATGGTTTCATAGTTTCGATTTATTATTACGGTTATTGTTTAGTTATGAATTGCACATATCACTGTCAATGTACCCAAGATATTAAAATCGAACTTCCGGTAATCCAATTTTTTTCAAACTTGAAACTCATGTTTATATTATTTAGACTGCAGAATCGGATAATATATTGAAATTGCACTTTAGAGGAAAGCCTAACGTCACCCCTCCCCCCAGAACCCTTCTTAAATCAATTTTCCGGTATAAATATTTCTTATAAAATTTGTAGCTCTTTTTATGATCAGGCGTTTACGAAAAAATCGGAAAAGTACCTGAAAAAGAAGGAAAAGGATTGTGAGATTCGGTCTTTTTTAAAAAATAAGAAAACTTAAATTCTTGCCAACGTTTCGCCAAATATATTGTCTTTTTCAAGGTCTACAACATATAAATACAATAGGTTCTTTTTTGAAAGACAAAATCAAAAAACAAAATCAGAATATAATAAAAATAAATTATAGATTAATTTATAAATTTTTTTGGTTTACTTACATAAAAAAATAAAACTATTAAACAATCTTCAAAACATATCAAACTTAAAAACTTATGTATAATTTTGGAAAATAAAAAGTTGACAACACCTCAACAACACAGAGAATAATGAACAAATGAACCATAGTGAACAGCGGGCAAGTATATTTATAACAGGATAGTGGAGAGAGGGGCCTATTTGGAAAACAAGGTCAGAGGTTAAGAAATGAGGTTATGATAAATTGAAGAGAGACTGTTGGTATCTGTCCTGTAATTAATAGAATTTTTCTGTTTTTTTTATATATAGCATTTCTGAAAAATTAAGTTTTTTCCTATTACGTTCAGTTGCCAAAATACTGGTGTTAGAAAAATCAAAATCGTGTCTTTTTTCAGTATGGTGTTTAGTGAGTGCTGTTATGTTTTCAGAGTTAGGTTTGTTTTTTCTACAGTCATAGTCGTGGTATTTACCAACACGTTGGCAAGAATTTAAGTTTTCTTATTTTTTTAAAAAGACCGAATCTCACAATCCTTTTCCTTTATATAAGTAACGGTCGAAAAGAATCTTCCACCGTACGTGAACAATCGATTCAGTAAATTGGTAGTTCTGATGTGGTACCGATTTCGAACAAAACCTCATTGTCACGTCACCTAAACTGCTCACGGAAATAACAAGTTTTTCTACGAGTTTTCCTAGGAGCCTCTACAGCTTACTGTCCGGTGATGGCAGTGTTGTCTGTACTATAGAACACTGCCATCACCGGACAGCGAGCTGTAAAGGCTCCTAAAAAGAGAAAATCTAAGGGCTGCATGCTGGATTTGAACGCGGGACCTCCGCGTTGCTAGTCCAGCGCGCTACTACTGAGCTAATCCCTCAATAATAAGTAAGTATTAAAAGAAATATAATTTATCGAATTTTCATTTCAAGAAATCGCCAACCAGAATACTGTATAAATTTCACGGTATTCAATTGTCCCCCCCCCTACGCCATGACTCCGGCTATTCAGCGTCGCGTGGCCTAGTATAAAAGAACTAGGGTGCACTGGCGATTGATGTTCATTAAGTTGGATATCCAGGGGGTACGTTAGTACAATCTCGGACGCGAATAACTTCACCCCCCTCCCCGGTATTCAATTGTGTACAACGTACAACTTGTGACGGAAGTAATTGACATTATGCCAATTGAAGGAACTTAGAGATTCAAAGCAATCAAAGAAAATAGCTTGAATGTTATACAGGAGAAAGAAGGTTATGTTAGATTTGATAATTTTTGTTTTAAACTTTACATATACCTAAGACAACTTTGTATTAATTATAACAAGAGAACGATAAAAGATGATAAATTAAATATATGAAAATATAACGATGACAGTGAGAATATTTTGTGAAAATGTAACTCAAAATATAATAGAAATTGGTTGTGTTCCCAAATTAAAACATAGTTGCAAGAGATGTTGGCAGTCACAAGTACAACAGATCTGTAGTTCTACATTAGGATAATGTTTTTTGACTGATATCGATTCCTTGTTTTTTAGCTGATTAGATAATACAGCAAAACAAAAAAAATCATCAAGAATGATATATGAAATATGTGTTTCGTTTAGCTAGAGAGCTGATTTAAAATAGATCGTCTTGGAAGTTCAAGAATTTTGGTATCTCAGTCGATATCCCAGCCTCACATAACAGAAACAACATATGAGACTTGCAGATGTACTTGATGTTTGCAACTATTTCGGTTTCGCGGCACCCCACAGGAAATCTTTCGCCCTCCACAAACTCACACACAGTTTTGAAGCCTCAATAGGCCTCCTATAATCGCGATGGATTTGGGTATTTAACCATTCCCTCTCTCCAAACTCAGTTGGCCGCTGCAAAACTAACATGTGCCTTAGGAGATAACCGTCCTTGTCAGGTATTATTAAAAAGGTCTTTGCTGGAACTATCCTTGACGGTACGATTTTCCAGGTGAGCTGTTTCTAGCCATTACCTAGCTTCAGAAATATTATTAAATACGGGTATTAAACAGTATGCTGTTAATAACAGAAACCGGTACCAATATAAATCTTTTGATATGGTTATAATAAAGTTTTAAAGTGGGGCTATTGTCTATTCTACCGTCAGACTCATTTCAAATTTACCTACGTTTTAATAAATCTAAGTAACTTTATTATAACTTTGTAAGCAGACTTATTAATCGCTTCAAACCGCAAAGCTAATGTGTATTGTGGTACTGTGTTCGATTCCCGATTTTGACCTTGTAATTTTTTTGTTTTTGATACATCATATGAGTACAAAACCAGGCAAGTATCTGCGATTTTACCCATCAAGGCATCCTTATTTTCTTGTTTCTGATCGGTTCTGGATTCTCATACAGCGTCCAGACCAAGGCTGTCGCGTTCATGTAGTAACTTGACTCAACTTTTATTTTTCTATCACGCACTACACTTGTTGATTGTATGCGGGAGGTTATATGGTTATAATGGCATGTGTGTAATAACAAAAAAGAACGAATATATACATATTATGATTAGAAATTAAATAATGGAGTCTGGATAATTATGGATAGCGTGTTTTGAAAAGTAATTAAAATTAATACTTTAAATAATGGAGTTAAATATGCTCTGTGTCTTGGCAACGTATTTTTGAAATAGGGAGGACAGGAAATTTGAAGTGTGCATTATACAATATGAAGTTCAAAGAAAAGGAACTTTATATACAGGTTCTTATTTATAAAATACATTGAAATTTCTTATACCCCACCATTTTGAAAATACCTTGACAAGACACACAGCATATTTAACTCTATTATCGAAAGTATTAATTTTAATTAATCTTTAAAACACGCTATCTATTATACTCCATTACTTAATACATAAACATAATCATACTCACTCCTTTTTGTTATTAAAACACGTGCACACATACTATATAACCATATAACCGCCCACATACAATCAACTAGCGTGATAGAAACATAAGGTTAAAGTCAACATGAACTTGATATAGCCTTACTTTGGAAGATGGATGACAATCCGAAACCAATCAGAAACAACTAAAATAAGCATGCACAACGGATAAAATCCGAGATGTTATCAACTTGGTTGGCTGACCCATCCATAAATTAACAATAAAGCATGTTTATTCTCCACCAACGTCCATGTCACCTGATTGGTAGTTGGACGTAAAACCCGCCTAAAAAATAGGCATTTCTACTCTACTTCATTAATAGTTTCCATTAAGTGTAAAATTCGTGGATTGTTGGCTCATTGCAGAGGATGCTGATTTTAACCGTCTGTTAAAAATGCTGAGATGATAAATATAATTTTCATCAATAAGTAATTAATTGACTATTCACTGACAGGAATTATTGGGCTATTATTTTCTCGTATTTCACTGCTGCAGGAAATAAGGCAGGCAGTCCTCTTATTGTTGTATAATATATTTGATGTATCATTTGTTAGAGTAGACATAATTAATTTATTGCTATTTGGGATAATAGCACCTAATTAATCATATATTAATTAATGATGAGCAGATGGGTAAATCAATAATCGCCAGTATATGCCCAAAATTGTGTTAGATTACTCCCTTATTCTTTAGCAATTAACGCATTAAATGCTATAATGTTGACATTCTTCAGTTCCAATTTCGATCTGCCACAGGAACATAATTCACACTTTGTTAGCATTATTGTACTCATCATTACCAGTGTTCAGTCGGTGTACTTTTCTCTTCTACGTATTTTTCTGCCCAATCCCACACAAAAACCCCACCTACAGTAAGCTTCCTTAGTGCCACTTCAATACAATATACGATTCTAGCATTTATAACATGTTTAGTGCTATTAATTGTATTTCTAGAATTTCCGATTATGGGATTAAGAAAAGAAAGAAAATGAAGATGAATGGGATGAATAGGAAATGCGAATTTATGGAATGGTTTTCTTTTCCGCAATTTCAAACTTGGAAAATGTAAGTCAACGCATTTTTCTTATTAAAATTGATTTTATGGTGCTTCTCGTGGATCTCTGACGATTGGCTTAATTGTAAAGTGCAGTTACTAGTTTTGTTGGGATTAATAAGTGCCCTAACTATCTACATTCAGGTTATTCCTCTGCCTGCCATAACCTTAATAATCCTTTAACAGTGTTATTTTTTCGAAATCCTAGTCCGGAGATCCTCTTTCTCGATGTAGCCTGACAATTGAAATTGCAACTATCTTTATAATTTTCCTGAATACTTTACGAAAACTAGAAGTTTTTCTTCTGTTTACTTTTATTTTTAATTTAAAACAGTATAATATAGAATATTTGTAATTTTACCCGTCATAGCAAGCTTCTTTTTATTAATTCTAAACGATTCCGGATTTTTCTCTACTGCCAGAACAAGGTCTAGTCAGCGCTTTGTGGGAAAGAAATCTTCAGTTGAAGACAACTCTCTGCACAATTTGATGAACTATACCCTGACGGTCTTAAAAATAAGCAGGCCCATCCCGCAATGCGGATCCAACTACCTATTCAAGAATTCAGCTCGTCAAGCTAAGTTTTTTTTAATTCTTTGTAATCAAGAAATTCCATAAAACAGATAAATGTTTATAGTTTACTAATAGTTTCTCCAAACTTATTTGCTACAATCTCGGTTAATAAAATAAAACTAAAAATGTAAAAACAGAATTACAGAGTTCTTTTTTTCCTTTTTCCATTAGTATTTTCCAGATTCCTCTTCAGAGATGAGAGAAAGAATAATATCAAGTACTAAAGTCTTTGCTCCCTGCATTTGGCGTTATCAGTTATTTCAACTTGAACAGGCACTTCTTTTGAGGACGTTCAGTTGCTTTAAAACTTCAGTGGCTTAATATTTTTGCAATAATTGAATTTGTGGTTATTATCAATATCTTCTACTTCTTTCTTTTTATTTATTTACTTATTTATTTATTTTTTGAATTGTCTCCCGCAAAAACGTTTCTGTTCTCATCGTATCAGAAACATTTGTATTCTGTCTTTATTTTCAGAATTCGATTATTTAAAAAAAAAAACTTCCAAAAGGGAAATATTCTGCAAAAAAAAAATGGCGTCATTTCTGGTTGAAACAATTTGAAAAATGAACTTATGAGAGACTTTTGTGAAAAAATTGCAAGGCTTCTATGAAAAAGGAAAAATGCTAAAGTTTAATCCATAAAATGCATAGTTTTTATATGTAATTGCATTATATGTAATGTTGACAACAATAATGTTCCGGGTATGACGTTAAACTGCGCCCTGGAAGTTGGGCCTCATGTAGCCATAGTGAAGGCAATCCACCTAGGGAGCTTCAAATTAATCTTAGAAAAAAATTATTTCAAATCGGAATATTATTACATAACCAATGGACACAAAGGAATTGATCTTAGACCAGCCACGGCACTGGCGGTACGAAAGGCAACCGGAAGTCCATATACTATATTATAATCCTAGTTACACAATCACGATCAGTGACTGGCTGAGAATAAATAGCTCTTATTATCTGATTACAGCAGCCCAGGATAGAGAACGATTTAATTTGATGATGTCCAAACTTCTACCGGGAGACGCAACGATAAGAAGAAAAAGAAAAACAATAAATGTTTGCTAAAAATTCCAATTTTGAAGAAAATGATTCAAAATATGATTACAGTAACAGAAAGTCGTGTGAGTATTGCACACCAGAATTTTCCTTCTATTTCTTTGACATTATTAAACGGAAAGTTATCCTTTTATTTTTTCAACCGTGCTAAACCAACACCATAATTTATTTGCCATGGCAGAAAAGGGGCGACATTTTCCGGAAGCACCGAGTCTCAGCATCAATCAATCGCTAGACTACAATTTGGTTAATAAAAGAATATTGATATTGTACGTCAATTCTGATACAAAAATTCTGATATAAAAATTTCTCAGAAAAGAGAACTATAATCACAACACTAGAGACGTAGAGTGTAGGCGTTTTATTTACACTTGATTGCGCTGAATATAATAAAATAGAGATAAGTTTTATGCGTGGGCATAAAATGAAATATACAAAGCTAGATAATGTAATCTATAAAATGGAAATTTTTTTTTTTTTTAAAACTACTAAATGTACACAGAAGATACTGAACTGCGTATTAAAAAAAAAATGGAAAATCTGGTTTATTGTGATACATATGATTACCGTAATTTTAAACGTCTTTAGAATTTGAAACGCTTGAATATTAAGAATAAATAATTAATTAAAGCGGATTAATTAATACGCATTACTTTTCAAAAATTAAATGGCTAATTTGCTTTTTTTACCAAAAGCTTGTAACAAACTCGCAATGTTTAATGAAATCTATTAAATGAAAGTAACAATGATTTCAGTGTTTATTGAAATCTATTAAATGAAGGTAACAATGATTTCAGTGTTTATTGAAATCTATTAAATGAAAGTAACAATGATTTCAATGTTTATTGAAATCTATTAAACGAAAGTAACAATGATTTCAATGTTTATTGAAACCTATTAAATGAAAGCAGTTTTGGAAAATTGTACATTACAATTTTTACAATTTAATCGGTAATATGTTTCGAATTTAGATGAATGTAGTTAGAATTAGATTAGAATGATTCAGAGGGGGACTCGAACCCAAACACTGCAGCCTCCTATTGTACCAACCCCTCAGTACCGAGTAGAGAAAGCCCCCCTCTTCGTGAGGTCCAGGACCCTCCCCACCAGTCCTTCTTGAAGTACGATTTCCTTCGGTCTCAGAGTGCCGAAGATCTCGTACCGCAATCTGCCGATTGCAACGCAATCAAACAGCAGGTGAGAGGCCGTTTCCTCCTGCTCCTGACACAGTCTACGCAAGGGTTCTGAATCCACCAATCCCACCTTGTGCAGATGTTTCTTGAACCTACCATGCCCAGTAAATAGGCCGGTTATCAGAGAAATCTGACACCTGCTTAGACCCAGGGTGTCTCTGGTTCTCCTTTAGATGAATATAGTTAATCACTATTTATTACCAGAATACAAACACGAAATATTGTACGAAGTTAAGAAAGGAAGGGATTAGCTCAGTGCTTAGATCAATGGACTCCCAAGCGGAGGACCCGGGTTCGAGTCCAGCTGAGCTACCCTTAGATTTTTTTTCTTCCTAGGAGCCTCTACAGCTCACTGTGTCCGGTGATGGACAGTGTTGTCTGTAACGAGATAACACTGTCCGGAGGCCGGCAGTTCACTGAGAAGGCTCCGGGCGCCAGTGATATAAGATGTTGATGCGCCTTAAATTCCAAACAAAAAAAAGTTAAGAGTTGATTTCCTGTAATTTTTTTTGTACCTTGTTTTTATGGAGAAAATCGCAAAAAACCCAAAAAAATACGGTATAGACAAGTCGTACTTCCGGTTAAAATGAAAGCCGATCTCTTATTTTTGTGAATAATTTTTCCAGGTAAATATTTTTGCTGCAAAATTATGAGGTTTTTTTGTGGAGCAACAACGTTAAACTTCTCTCTAAAGTGCCTTCTCAGAAAAACTGATTGGTTCAATCTCACCTGTGGAGTTTTATGGTGCATAATTGCATAGCTAGAATTCCTTCAAGTTTGAAGGGAAAATGTTTAACCACAAGTGTACTACAATAAACAAGTCCTCTTAGCTCAAAACATTTCTTTTTATAGTATAGTTAGGCTATTTAAATCTAAACTAAGTGTTGTTTGAAATTGATCAGAGCGCTCTAATGGTCTACATTGTAATTATTTCTTGTTACCTGATATATCCTATATACCAAAGGAAAGTTAATTGCTTCCCATTACTTATAATTGTATATAAAATTAAAGGCAACTAAACTGTAGGTCAAATTTCTAAGTTTGTCAGAAAATTAGTCAACCATAACTGCAAGATCCAGAAAGAGAAAATCGTGGGCGTATTTTCACATCATAATTTGTTTAGTATGATTTTATTTTTCATTTTATCTATTTATTAGGAGAAAATACATCTTCTAGTTCTGTTTTATTAAGGTAACTTTAATTTTTCTTTCCATGGGGGAATTTTCTCGGGAAAATGCTTAAAATAAAAAAGGCTAAAAAGTAGTTATTTATTTGACAAGAGAGAAAATCGCCACTTTTATACACTCGAGTTTCAGATTTGCCGACATGAGCGCTGCGCGTGTGGCAACTGAACGAGAGTTGTAAAAAACTTTTCTCTAGATTTAAATATTAGATCATTTTTTTCAGCAATCGTTATTAAATTGGTTCTTAATTTATATGAATATAAAAAAATGTGAGAAAGGCGCAAATACTCTTTCTCTCTCTCTCTATAACCTGTTTCACTTGGTATAACCTCAAATCCACTGTATCTGGCATTTTTTTTTATCCTGTTTTCATGTATTGCCACTAGATGTCGGGTTTATTAGAATTGAATAATGTTACTTTTTGCACACTACTGAGAGAAAGTAGTGTGTAACTCATTTGTGGAGAGAAAGTAGAACTTTAGCCGATGATTTTAATGGAATAATTGTAACATTATTCAACGATTACAGAAAAAATATGTTTTAGATAAACATTATAGCTCTTGTTAGGACTTTGTGGGCGTAAAATTTCTCCTACGCTTTCTAGATGTACTACACTTTCTAGATGTTTCTAGATTAGTAATGAATTTTAATATGTATTAAACTACTTCACCCCCTTTTATATGCAAGTTATATTATCTTTCTCCTACAAACTTCGACACCCCCCTATCACCCCTTAGAGACCGAATTTCGAAATATCCATTTCTACGTTGCCAAAGAAATCTACTGTCCAAATTTCATGTCTTTAGAGTTTCAGTAGTTTCTTTTTTGCCTTGATTAATCCATCACGACAGTACTTCCATCATCATTATTATTATTTGTAAATAAATGAAACTAACAAATAAAATATCGATTGGGGAAAAAATAGAAGTGAAGAAGAAGAATATTAAAATATAGGGCGAAAAAACCCATGAGCCAATAGTTGTCGTGATCGATAAATGTTGAGGTTTCTCTTTTTACCTTTTGTGAATTAATAAAAACCGTTGGCCTCAATTCAAAATACATGAACAAACTATTATTAATAGATACAGTTTGTGTCACATTCTTGTGGGGACTTAGTTAAATCTTTTTTTATTTTTGTTTTTTCAAACATTTATACCGTACAAAGTTAAACAATCAGAGTGTCGAAACTTTTAGTAGCACTTTATCAAACTATTGTCTCTCTTAATCTCTATTGTCAGTTCACTCTTTTGCTCTTATCTTAGTGATATTTGTTATGTCTTTTTCCTCCGTTAGAACAATATGTACAAAAGAAATATTTCTAATGTAACATTTGCAGCGTCATCTGTTAGTCAATATGCTCATTAAGAGTTACCTAAGATAGAGCTTTATGGAACAAAGGGTAAAAGCGAGATGAAGGTTATTCCAGTAAAACGTTCAGCTTCTTAGCTGGTCCTTATTTCTTGCGTGAATTCATTATTTAATGGCATTATCCAATAGAATCAGCTCTGACTGGACTATCGGTTCGCCATTGACAGTAATAACGACGAAGTTTAGTCAATGTTAAGAAAAAAGAAGAAACAGATTCAACTTATTTCTGGTATGTTTGAATTATATTAAGTTAATTTGGTTCATTTCTAAGTATGCTTACTCCTTTACCAACACAAAGCTAAGGCGAAAGACAATACAGATCTCAGCTTCGGTGTTTGAGTAGCCACGGCAAACCTTGGGAACACTGATTCTCGAAGCACTTCTAGGGCTGTTATGCGAGGGATGCACAGGCCCCCAAGAATGTCCAAATAAGCAAGTTTTTTGACACCACTTCGCAACTTTTTCTGTGAACCCTTTGTTCGGCCGTGTATCACTCGAAAAGATGACGCATGATGTCGTATATCCAGAACTATATTATTGTTTAAAAATGTCAAGTTCTATCCAAGCATGTTTCAAAGGTCCAGAAGATATTTATTATTTTGCTAGGTTACCTTTTCTACATGGAATCCCAAATTAACACTTGAGTCCAAGATTTTTTTTGCACTGTTATTGACAGAAAGAACTTGTATAAAAAGCCAAGTCACTTCTTGTGTTGAGCAGTACTAAGAAAAGTTCTGAATCACCTTAGGCCTCATCTTAAAGTACCACTTAGGAGTGGAATAAGGTCAGTGTCTCCCCTCAGAGGGGAAATGGACTAGTTTCTTCGTCAGTAATCTTGGCGTCCCTGGATGGTTTTCTAGCAAATCCATAGGCAAACATTAACTCACCATCACACACACACACACACACACAACCACTTTTACATATTTGTCCACTTTTCAGATGACCTATTCCGTTTACGAAATCTAAACAGCTAAGAGAGCTACAAAATAGATCTTTCAGAGCGCGTTGGATTTTGCGCATTATAGCTTCTCTTTCTACAAACATTCGAAGTACTTGTTTTAGCTTTAACTTATTTTAAATTACTTATTAGCTTTAACTTTTCCTTTAGCTAAAAGAGCAAGCAATGCGATCACATCAAATTTTTCAAATAGAGTTTTTTTCTAAGGAAATATATACTTTGAAGACTCCTTAATTAGAGGTGTTTGGATTTCACAGGGGATTTGTAGTGTCCCTAACTTGGCTAATAATAATAATAATAAAAGTTCTGTCCCCATTTGAATATAGCCGATCAATCATTCAAAATTTAACGAACAATGTCATTTTAGGGATCCCTAAAAATACTGGAAATTTTAAGCGAAAGAGTTATAGTTAGAGACTCTTAGATGAGGCAATTTTTGTCTATTCTAATGTTTGAAAAAGCATGTCCGAAATTACTTGCTGCCGAATAGAATAATCTAGTTTTATTAGATAACAAATATTTTTTTATTTTTATTTATTTCATGGAATAAGATGGAGAATAAATTTACAAAACAAAATGACAGTTGGAAATTGTCTAGAAAATTGAGTAAATGTTCTTTATTGTAGAATGCCGGCAAACAATTTAACTTCTCCATATTCAATTTTCCACCATTTTCTCTTCCAACTTATTTATTGCTTCAATTCCATTCTCTTTCTACTCTGTTATCATCTACCGGTTCAATTTTCAACAAAGCTTCCATTTTTATGCTTTCCTTTTGTTTATTGTTTCCTTCTTTTTTAAAAAAAAAAGAACAAAACAGCTGATCCAGTTTCTCTGTCACAATAAGTTTGTTGCATTTGACATTCTAGTTTAGCATAATTACTTGACTTTGCTAGTCTATAATGCAGTTGATTGCATGAAAATAAAATATGGCTGCATTATAAAAAAAAATAAATAAATAAAAAATCTGGTGTGAAACACTCACAGGGTTTCCTCTTACTAAAAATTTATAGTAAGAGATCATTGTGATCACATAAATCCGTCCATCGGACTCAGTTTTTTCCCTGAAATCGTTGGGAATTAAAAAAGCCAAAACCGTTCTAAGATTACTAATTATATGCATAGTTTCCCATGATTACACAATCGGAATGCTTGCTATAGCGAAACATATTTTGAAAAAACTTTTTTGGAAACATTTCAGGAAAGTATAATGTGCGTGAGTGTATGTCACTGCGTACTCATAAGCGGAAAACTTTAGAAAGTTAATCTTGATATTTCATCTAGATGCTAAAAGAAGTTGTTTTTTTTTGTAATGTCTTCCAATTCCAACAGCCACCTGTTTCTGTCAACCAGAAACCTTTATCAATTGCTTTTTTTCGCATTGTTTAACCTACTCCATCCAAACAATCCTGGGTCTTCCTCTGGGTCTTCGACTTTCAGTTACCAATTCCACGGCTCCATTCTATCGCTCTTTTCTCATTCATACTTAAAACCATTTTTAGTAGGATTGTATTTCTTCTAATAATGTAGTTTCTTCGTACATCTTTTGTCTTATCAATGTATCTTTAACCTTTTCCAATTTTGACACTCCGGCTTAGGCAGAAAATTCATTTTCATGCCAAAGTTTTTATTATTTGTCCTACTTTTCAATACCAGATTTCCGCTCCTTATGACGCAATACTTTTTACAATTACATACTTCCTTTTCCTATTTGTGCGGCTTATTTTGGTTTCATAATTACCATATTTATTTATCGTATTTCTAAATACGAAACCTCTTGATAAGATTTTACAGATACAACTTCCAAGACTAATTGTTAATTGAAAATCATTTGGTAGTATTTAAATTTAATGATAAACCCTTATTGTTAGAAATAGGGATTCTTATTCCCGAATAACTCCACGCATTTAAGACTTCATGCATGTAAATATTAAACAGACTTAGTGACACAAAACCTGTCTTTGGTAAAAATAAGCTTTTGCTTATCCAACCGGAAGTACCGCTTTACTTATTGGATTTTTCATTTTTTCCAATTTTCTCGAAACTTAGTTTCCATTAAATTTTGTATACCAACTTTATATATATAGACATCTACAACTCTTCCGGAAACATTTTTTTTGGGGGGAAATACTGGCAAGCCCCACAAAATCGTCCTTCCCCCACAAAAAAATTCTATTCTGGAACAAAAATGTTCCTACGCAAATTTAAAAACAAAAAAGTTACATTAAATAATAACAAACAGAATTTCTGCCTTCAGAAGATAAGTCCAATCACAGTATCACATGCACGTAAATAGATAAAATTTTGTTTTTGTTTGTTTTTATATATATTAATTATTTTAATGATAATTATTTCTTATCAAATATTAAGTGATAATAAAACTGGAGATTTTCTTCACTCAATCTTATATCACACCCTCACAATACATTAATAGCACACATAAAACCATGTAATAAACTGGGTTAAGGATAATAAACACAGGAGAAAATTACATTTTTATGGATATTACTCGAGGGTATGTAAGAAAATTTTAATGATACTGTGCAAAGATTAGGTACTGGCGATTAATCTCTAGTATGATGGCCATTGTTTAATAATTCATTTAACAAAAATTTGTCTCAAACTTCATTGTGTTACAAAAACTATTTGAAGAATAGAACTTTTATTTATTCATATTGTTAGTTGAAAAAAATATATATTTTCTATAAAGCCTTGTGGAAAACTTGTTTTGAATTTTTAATAAAGAAAATTGATATCTTAATTCCACTTACTTCCAGTTTCAATGTTAAAGTCATTCTTTAAAAAGTTAAATGAACGTGACCCAGGGAGGTAGATTGTGTTCACATTAATATCCCATTATTTATTCGGATCCTCAACCAGTGATGAGGTGAGAAATATTTTTGATCGTATATTAGGCATTAATATTCTGTGCCTTGTTTGGAAAAATCATTTGAAAATCATCTAAAAAAAAACATTCACTCACTGCAAGTTAGATAGTTGTAATTGATCAAGTTCCCTAAAACTATTGACATTTTTATCAGATTTTTAATGGAATTTAACATAAAAAATAAAGGCAGAATCGAAACTATAATAGAACTATATTTTCAAGGAAATCTATTCGACCAGCCTCTCCCAGAAACCCATAGAATAATTTTTCGTTAGACGAAAATATAAATATAAAAGTACACAATGTTTATCGAAACCCGACAGAGTTCAAAGTGGATGCTTTGGGTGGTTGGATAGAAGAGAAAAACTTTTATTAAGATAACTTAAAACTGAACCGGTACCCTAGCGACTCGCACAAACCAGATACTGGGATATGCTGATGATATCGCGATTCTGGGAAGAAATAAAAACGCTATAACGGAACTTTTAAATCAGCTGGTACCAGAATGTGAAAAGGTCGGTCTGACAATTAATGACCAAAAAACTAAGTATATGGTAGTCTCTAATTCGAAGTAAGAAGAGGGCCAAATTATTACATTTATAACAACCACATCTTTGAAACAGTTAGTCAGTTTAAATACCTTGGAGTTCAAATTAATAGTGACAATAGGATTAGTCCAGAGATAAAAAACAGAATAATGGCTGGAAACAGAGCGTATTACGGCTTGCTAAAGCTAATACGATCGAAACTCTTGGCTAAAATTACTAAAGTCAAAATGTACAACTCCTTAATCAGACCAGTTGTTTGCTACGGAGCTGAAACCTGGACGCTTAAACAAGCTGACCAGCAAGCCCTAGGGACCTTTGGAAGGAAAATAATGAGGAAAATCTTCGGTCCAATATGCATACTAGGGGAATGGAGAATAAGGACAAACAAGGCAATAAGCGAACTAATGAATCAAGAAAATATAGTAAGATTCATAAAAGCAAGAAGGATAAGCTGGCTTGGACATGTGGAAAGACTTCCCGTAAACTCTGCCACAAAAAAGATCATGAAGGAGGATTTTCCCGGTAAAAAGAAAAGGGGAAGGCCGAGGAAAGATTGGCGAGGTGATGTGGAGAGCGACCTGAGAACGATGGGCGTGAGAGATTGGAAAGAAGGGATGCAGGATAGAGAGAAATGGAGAAGGATTGTGTGGGAGGCCAGGGTCCACCCAGGACTGTAGCGCCAGAAAAGAAGAAGAACTTAAAACTGAACAGTTTTTATATTGAATGAGAATGAATATTAAGCACTGCAAGGACTTTACATTATATAATTTAGAGCGAGAATATGATACCGTGAGATGAGAGTGACAGACTGACTGGCAGAGCGACGGTGTGAGAATGATGGTCATAGAGTATTGATGGTTGTTCGAATGGCGTTTGAATGAGTAATTGACCATTCACCCATTATAAACGTTACAATATAACTTGAAAACAATATATATATATAAAACATAATACGATACATATGGTATGATGTTGGCGGGCGAATGGTTGATGGTTAATAATTGTAGCTTGGCACGAACAGTTTTATGTGATTGTGAGAAGTGAATTAGGAACTAGAATTAACCACGCTTAAAGATTACTAATTTAATGACTAAAGAGATATTTATACATATTATATAACAAGCGAACTAAATATAAAACTAGGATAGATACGTATCCGAGTATTGTGAGTAACAGTGTAGAACGCTTCTTGGAAATAACGCTTTGGTGACGTCTTGACTGTATGTATAAGACTGAGGTATTAGATTGACTCTATGTAACTGACCGTATGTAACTCCTGTACAAGACTGACTGTACATACTGACTGACTATCCATTCACTTTTGGTCTCTTATTTATACTAGTTTCGCCGCAATTCAGTGGGTTCGTATACAACTCAGTTGGCCTCCTCTTTTGTCTTCGCCTCCTGTTCTTTGTCCCCTTTTACCAGCCAAATGTCCAATTTCCTTTAAACTAATATTTCAAAATATATTTAAAATTTCTAACTCTGCTGCTTCTTGCCTCCATCACAATGGACTGGCCCTCAGTAATTGAATAAGAAAATATAAGAACTTTCAGAAGGTGAATCGATGGCTAATTGTGGCATGAATTGGTTGGCTCAGTTGATGAGTAATGCAGCTTATATATACCCATAAAAAACCAAGAAGAAGGTGACAGGAGGATGTTGGAATTGACTGGCCACTGATGTAGGAAAGCTTCTAGGTTTCAGGCCCTCCAACTTGCATCAGACATTGATTACGGTGATAAATTAAAAAAACAAAATTATTGGTTCCCAAAAAATGAGAAAAAACTCCTGGAATATTGTGCAGTTGGTAATAATAAAAGAGGACATCCTCTTAAGAGATGGATACAACGAATTCTGGCAGCAGTTGCAGAAGAAAACTATAAGGCGAGTTTCGCTTAAATCGAGAAAATTTATTCCCGATTGTAGGAATTAAGATATGACCTTGATCTTAACAAGCAATGTAAAAAGTAAAAATACCAAATGCAAACAATAATTACAAGATATTTGCTTGATGAAAATTTAAATATCAGAAATCATCGGCTGGTCTACATTATCTCTTCTCTTTACATATTGAAATTAATAAACAATCTACTGGCTATAACAATGTAAATATTGGCCTTGTATAATGGCTGTGTTTACTTAAATATTGCAGATTCTATCTCTAGTTTATTCATTTTAATAAATATAGATTTATAAGTTAGTAATGTTTGAATTTTAAATTGCACATTATTCAATTTGAATAAATACAAGTTTTCAGTGTATATAATCATATTAAAGTCATCTAAAAAAAAAAAAAAATAAAAAACAGATTTTGAAAATTTATCAGTTAATTGTTATAGACGAGTGAGAAAGGGTGCGGATTAAAATCGTAACACAAGGAAGTTACATGTTTAGTAACAGCTGTATAGGGTGGGAAGTTAGCGTGACGCAAATTGCAGTTCAATACAGTGTAAGGTGAGAAGAAGATGGCGACCATAGGGAGGTTTGGACTTAGCTTCATTACCGTTACTTCCTACCTTTCATACAATAAGATTTTGCACTAGAATGAATATAATGAAATTCTCCGGTTTACAAGTTGCCAAAGATGTAATAATCTAATCAAATTGTGTGATCTGGCTTCTTCATTGGTTTTATTTAATCGATTTAGACAAACTTTGGCCTTGTAATTTCGGCCTTTAAAATACTTCGCTCAGGGAAATTAGCTATTTCAACATTAAATGGCAATCTATGGTATAAGCAAATTGAAGTATTAAAAAACTGATATCTGGAAGAACATTTCTTGCAGCAAATGTAGGGTTACCCTACATAATTAATCAGTACATATGTACATATTAAACAATATGAAGGGATTTTTACTGATTGATTTTTTTTGGACGGATTCTGCCATAACCACTTGAAATACCCAGACAAGTCTCAGCCTTCGCCTCAGTCCTGGTAGATTTCTCCAGAACAGATGCCTTTCTCATTTCTTGGGTTTACTTGGAAAGACTGGTCGCTTATTCTATAAAAGTATTTCAACCCAGTGAAGGGGTTTTACTACGCTGTTCCTACAGGCAGTGTCAGCAATCTCATTGTGCATGCAATAAAAAAAAAAAAAAAAAAAAAAAAAAAAATCTGGTGTGAAACACTCACACAAGTTTCTCTTACTCCAGTTCTCAAAATTATAATTGACAAATTTTATAGTTTGTGTACCATATTTAATGCAACTCGTCGAAAACTGAAAAAACTGTCACTAAAAACGCACTTCCGGTTTACTAATTTTTTTGAAACTTCGGCCATCTATTTATTTCTAATTAAGTTTGTTTGGATGATAGAATTGTACAATCAACTATGATAGCACTTTAGAGAAAAACATACCCCCAAACCAGCCCTAAAAGTGCCCTTACATAATTAATTTGCTGGAGAAATGTTTCAAATAAAAGTTGTAGCTGTTTGTATGTATCTCCATGGCGTTACAACCCTTGGTGGGTCCTGGCCTCCTCTAGGAGTCTATTCCAGCTGTCTCTGTTGTTGCAGCTGCTTTCCAGTTGCGAGTATCCAGGAGATTTCTCGCATCGTTGGCAACACCATCCAGCCAGCTGAGCTTCGGTCTGCCGACCTTTCTTGTTTTGCCCACTTCTCCTTCCAGAATTTTCCTTGGCACTTCATCTTGTTCCATTCTAATTACGTGGCCCGCCCAGCTCAATCTATTTAACCTAATTTTCTTCACTATATCTGCTTCTCCATATAATTCATACAACTCCCTATTCTTTCTTCTTCTCCATAAATTACATTCTTTAATTGAACCAAAGATTTTTCGGAGAATTTCCCTTTCGAAAATAAGGAGGTTTTTGTCATCTGTCTTAAGAATGGTCCAGGTTTGAGAAGCATACGTTAGGACTGTAAGAATGAGCGTTTTGTAGAGCCTAATTTTGGTTTGCATGGATATCAGATTGCTCTCCATATACTTCATTAGACCAAAGTAGCATCTATTTGCGGCTGTAATTCTTTTATTGATCTCCTGAGAGATGCTATTAATGGAGTTAACTCGTTAACTCTCTGGAAGACATAGGAACCGATTTGCTAATTCTCTCCTGGAGGGCCGGTGCCTCCCCCAACGTACATATACTTCGTTTCCTCGTTTACAATCAGTCCCATTGATAAAGCTGCTTTTTGTAGAGAGAGGAAGACATTCTTTAATGCAGGAAGGGTACGAGCTATGATATCCACATCGTCCGCATAAGCCAGCAATTGGACTGATTTATTGTATATGATTCCAGAAGTCTGTATATCTGAATCCCTTATTACCTTCTATAGGGATAGCTTAAAAAGGAGGCAGGCGAGAGCATCACCCTGCCTCAGCCCTTTGTTTGTCACAAATTCAGGGGATAAATCAGATTGAATCCGAACTGAACAGGATGCTTCCTTCATCGTCATATGCACTAACCTGATAAGTTTCAACGGTATATTCATCTCTTCCATAGTCTTGTACAGTTTCGGGCGTTCTTTGTATGTATAGTTGATATATTAAGTTTAAAGAAAATTGTCGGAGCCACTTTTGAGAAAATCGCAAAAAAGTAAAAAAAAAAAAACAACTAGTAAAGTGATACTTCCGGTTGAGGAATTTTGACAAATTAGTACCGTCAAATCCCGTGAATACCTAAACGGAATTTCAAGTTTCAACTTTCTTTTTTGAGCTATGCTGTTCACATACACACACACACACACACACACACACCATTTGCTAAAAACCACTTATTAGGACTCAGTGGATATCAAAACGGATATTTCCGGTGAAAACTCGATATCGAAAATTTGACAAGATTACAATACTTTCTCTTACAAGAGTAAGAGATAGTAAAAAAGGATGACGACCTAAGAAAACTAAAGAATGGATGCTGGCTAGAAGAAGAAGAAAATAAAAAGGGTGAGACGCAGCTAGCACTGCATGCAGCAAGTCCATCGAATAATTAAACACAGAAATTTAAAGAACCTTTTTTTTTAAGGCAAAAATTAGAAAAATTTTGGAGAAGATACATCTATGTACCGAAATAACTGAGTATTTTAAAACTGACGGGGGTGGTGGAAATATTTAAAAGATTAATTGTTAAATACTGGATTAAAAAACTAAAAGGGGAAAGTTTTATTTAAATAAAATTCTAATTAAGATCTGTCGTAAAATATTCTCACAGTTTTCTATTACCGGAGATCTTATAGTTTTAATTACAATCGCAATTTGGACTGAATATTTACATAGTTTATCTGAAATCGTATATAAGGTTAGTCCTACATTCTTTCTCATAGAGAAACCTCCCTTTAAAATGGATTTTCTTCCCGGAAAAAAATGTTTCAAATCAAAATTCCAGATTTTTTTTTTAAGTTAAGTGAAAATTGGGCAAAGGTGGCAAACCCATTCAGTAAAACGGTATTTTCGGGTAACCAAATTTTTAGCCTTTACACACTCACACACACACACACACACACACACACATAATATACGCAAAGATCAATTTCTATAAGTTTTTTTCTAATTCCCAGGGAACAGAGTGAAAACTTTCTCTTCTTTTTTTTTCTGTTAGGGAGAGAAATATCAGATTTCTAGATGAAGTTTTCTCTCAGTGTTTTTTCTTTAATGTTTTTTTCTCCCTGTTAAAAAAAAAAGAGAAGTTTATTGCAAGCTTAATAATTTCTTTGGCAATATTTTCCATTTTATTTCAACTGTGAAGTAGGTACTGAATAATAACTCTTAAATTATCGGAGCATATAAAAATTCTGTCTACATAACCTTCCATAAATCTTAATAACAAACGTGGCTTGGTATATACATATATATAACAAAATATGTATATGTATTCAAACAGAGTTGAATGTATTTATTTATTATTTCAAAAGGAATAAAAAAAAAGAAATTGCTTGGAAAATTTAAGGAAAAGAGTGTAGAAATGGAAGGTAAAGGAAAAGTATTAGTGATATCGGTTTTCATGTTTTCCCACTTTAACAGGCGATAACCTGGGCAATAAATGTTACGAAAGGTGAGAACAACATGCTGGCTTGAGAACTTGCGGCTTAGTTATCATTCAACAAGGTTAAAACAATATGCATTAACTTTTTACTTTCTCTTACTCTTGTAAGATGAAGTATTGTAATCGTGTCAAATTTTCGATATCGAGTTTTCACCGGAAATATCCGTTTTGAGGTCCCCTGAGTCCAAAAAACTGGTTTTTAGCAAATGGTCGGTGTGTATGTGTGTGTGTTGTGTATGTATGTGAACAGCCTACCTCAAAAACGAAAAACCGTAGAAAGTTGAAACTTGATATTACGTTTAGGTATCACCATGGGATCTGACAGTACGTTATCTGTCAAAATTCCTCAACCGGAAGTAGCACTTTATTAGTGTTTTTTTTTGCGATTTTCTCAAAAATTGCTCCGATAATTTTCTCTAAACTTGGTGTATCAACTACACATACAAAGATCTACAACTTTTATTTGAAACATTTTTCGGGAGAAAATTCATTTAAGGGCACTTTTGGGGGAGGGGTGGGGTTACGATTTCCTCTAAGTGCTATTTCAGTTTATTACACAATACTATCAATCTAAATAATAATAATTAGAATTAAATATGTTGTTGAAATTCCGAGTTTGAAAAGAATCGGATAACCGGAAGTGCGTTTATTATAACACTTTACTAAAAGATTTTTTTAACTTTTTTCGATTTTCTCAAAAATAGCTCCGACGAGCTATAAACTAAACTAAATATATAAACTAAACATGCAAAGATCTACATCTTTTATTTAAAACATTTCTCTGGGAAAATTCATTTAAGGACACTTTTAGGGAAGGGGTGGGGTTACAGCTTCCTCTAAGGTGCTATCATAGCTCTACAGTTCTATCATCCAAACAAAATTAATTAGAAATAAATAGATGGCCAAAATTCCGAATTTTAAGAAAATTAGTAAAACGGAAGTGCGCTTTTACTGAACAGTTTTTTTTTTCAGTTTTCAACGAATTTCGTTAAATTTGGTACACAAATTATAACATTTGTCATTATAATTTTGAGAACAGGAGTATTTGAGTGTTTGACACCAGATTTTTTGTTTTTGTTTTTACTTTCTCTTACTCCCTAGTAAAATGTGTATCGGGATTATGACAAATGTTCGAACTTGAGTTTTCTCCAGACATACATGTCTTCAGGTCTTCTGAGTACGAAAACGAATGTTTTTTTACGGAAATATTCTGTATGTATAGACGTCAATGTGTGTGCCAACAAAATATCCCAAAAAAACGAAAAATCGCAATACTCGAACTTCTATTCCGTTTAGGTAATTACGCCACATCTGACATGAAGGTTCCGGAAAAATCCATCAACCGGATATGTAACATTACTGATTTTTTTTTTTTTAAAGCTTAGAAATATATTAACATAGAAACGTATCATTTTTATTTCAAACATTTATCTGAAAAAATTGATTTTAGAGGGGTATTGGATGGAGGCCTATCAGTTTGTTTAAATTTAAATTTGCATATGCTTTCTTGGTTATGACATAGAGCGCTCCAATAAGGCTGCTCAGATATACAAGTAAAATTCCTACCACCATTTTTATGGCCAACCAAACTAAACATTGTAACATTTTAATTTTAAAGAATTTTTTTTTTTATTAAATTATATTAATTAGAGTAAGTGGAAGTTGTGTGAGTGATTTATTGTGATTCTTGATGTTTTTGTATCTGTAAACGTATATAATATGTAAATCATTCAGTAATTTACAATTTGTATTTTTTTTTTTTTAGAATCAGTAATAAATAATAATAATAATAATGCCTTATAGTTAAGTTTCAGTACACCACTTCTTAACTTCAAAACACATCTCATATTCTCAAGTGCCATATTGCTTTTCGTAGTGATTGACACCTAAGTCAAAATTAAGTTCTCTGTAATGACAATAATGCTGCGATTCAATCACATCCATGATAAATTTATTGTGATAATTCAATGTCAATTTATTATCATAGTAATAAAAGTATTTATGAATAACATAAAAATAATAAAAGAATCAGTAATAAAAGTTAACAAAAAGAGTTAATAACAAGAAAGAAAGGGGAAAGGTCAAATCGTCTCTCACTCTCTCTCTCTCACCCTCCTACTCTATCTCTTTCACAAAAATATATATATATCTATATGTTGTGGAGTATATGTATAATAAAAAGAAATGTGAAGAACAGAATTCTGTACAATTGTGTAACTGGCCATTAGAAAGGCTCGGTATCCGGGGCCTAAACTCAATGTCGACTCTCTTTTAGAATTTTTTTTGTTAGCAGAGTTGTATCAGTGAGACGATGTTAAAAGGGAATCATCGGGAAGTCGGTGACTTTTAACTAGACTGGACCTTTTCTGTAACGGGTTTAACAAGCTTCACTTGAAGTAAAAAAAAAAATACTGTAACTACGGCTTGTTATAAGTCCAATTCTCTTTTTACATATGCCTTGTTCAAACATTCAGCTCAGATCTCTTATAAGGAAAAAATAAGTTAACGATGTTTCTGTCGAATGGTATATCCATTAATGTACAGCTTTATTAAGGAAACCTGAAGAAGTAAAGAGAGGATATGTTTAATTTTTTTTTTTTATTTTATCTATGAATATTTACGATGGGGAAACGAATGTAATGGAATAAACAGTTTTATGTTGAGAAAATCTACCACAACAGCGCTGACATCTCCAAGTTAACTTACGGCTGCCGCTGCGCCTCACACACATAATGCACCTAATCACATCCTTAGGCTACAACCAAATCATCAAGCTCCCACCAGGAGTTACTCGAAATCATAGTTATGCTTGCCTTAATTCGTAGCTTAAGTCATTCTGCAAAAAAAGAGTTTCAAGAGCTTACAGAAAAAACAATTATCAAGTAGTCTAAAACAGTATTCTTACGCAACACTCTGAAAAGAGTTTATATATAAGCAATAATTTCCAAAAAGTAATTAACCACTAGGTGTGTATCACTTAACTCTCTGTCAAGAAGCTCTTTTTACAGCCCAGAGAATTCTCTACAAGCTAGCTCACCAAATTATACTTAGAACGCAAGTGTTCTAACTACCTAAACCGCTCCTTGCTTGGCTACTTAAAGCTCCTCTTTACACTTTCTTTCTCTCTTCAGTAAGAAATCGCTAAGATGTAACTGTGAGTAAAAGTGCAAGTAATGAGTTAATGACCATCATCATCCTACCCTGGCCAATACTCAAGTTATAGAGAAGTGGACATATGCTTTTGCAGGCATTGAGAAACCTTCTATGGCACTATGAAGATTTTAACGATAATGACTTCTCAGATTATCTAGACTAGATACAAGGAACAAAGTTTTCAATTATTGGTTCGCTGTATTTAAGAATTTTCTGCCTTCTTCTCGAAAGACTCCTTGGGCAGATGGTAGACCCACTAGAATAATCTGCTGACGATGTTATTAATGACGTAATTATTGGTCTGGCTGATGATAGGTTTTCTACATATTAGATACAGCAAGCGTCAGAGGATATGCCGATTTATATCATACATGGGCTTGGGTGCGATAGGTTGGCTTTGCTATTAATGGAAAGTCATACAATTCTCTCAAATACAAATTAGCCTAAACAAAAAGGTAATAACAAAATTCACTAAAAGATAATTCGAAAAAAGCTTTAAGGCCTTTAGTTTTTGGCACTATTTTGTTTAAAGAGAAGCTTTTAGTAGCAAAAGATGAAGATTAATGAAGATTCTTTGCACAAATTCTGTAGCAAATTAACATTGTTGTTCCCATTGTGAATCACGTACGGATTAGCCATTTCATTCCAGCTACAGGTATCCTAGCTCAACAACACGAACAGCACTAACACTGACTCTACCCTCCTCCTCCTCGGATACAGCAATACACATTATTTATAGAGGTTGTTGATGTGTCCAGCTGCTTGCGTAACTTCAGCCAATATACGCCATAATACAGGAAGTAACTTCTACCAAATACAGTCATTAACAACTAACACTTTGTTTTACACATCGTCAGCAGATTATTCTAGTAGATCCACCATTCGTCCCAAGAAATTTCGCGAAGAAGGCAGAAAATTCTTAAATACAGCGAACCAATAATTGAAAACTTTGTTCCTTGTATGTAGTCTAGATAATCTGAGAAGTCATTATCGTTAAAATCTTCATAGTGCCATAGAAGGTTTCTCGATGCCGGCAAAAGCACATGTACACTTCTCTATAACTTGAGTAATGGCCAGGGCACGATGATCACTTAAATACGTTGATATTCAACAGAACTATTACAGATCTCTCTAAATTATTATACGATTCTATTATCTATAAATATTAATTAGAATTAAATTTGTTGCCAAAATTCATTGATTGAAGAAAATCAGTTGACCGGAAGTGCGGTTTTGGCTAAACAAAATTTTCAGATTTACTCAATAAAAACTCACAACGAATTTCAGTAATTTTGTATACTATTTATTCATACACAGAGAGACATAACACTTGTCTGAAACTTTTCCAAGAAAGTTGATTTAAGAGAATTTTCTGGGGAGGGGTAAATTTATGCATTCCTCAAAAAAAAAAAATTAATCTGGTGTGAAACACTCACACAACTTTCTCTTACGCCAGTTCCCAAAATTATAATTGACAGATTTTGTAGTTTGTGTACCAAATTTAATGAAATTTGCCGAAAACTGAAAAAACTGTTCAGTAAGAGCGCATTTCCGGTTTACTAATTTTCTTGAAACTCGGAATTTTGGCCATCTATTTATTTCTAATTAATTTTATTCGGATGGGAGAATTGTCTAATCAACTATGATAGCACTTTAGAGAAAAACATACCCCCCCCCCGCTACCCCCAAAAGTGCCCTTAAATGAATTTTCCCAGAGAAATATTCTAAATAAAGTTGTAGCTCTTTAAATGTGTAGTTAATATACCAAGTTTGAAGAAAATCGTCGGAGCCATTTTTGAGAAAATTGCAAGAAAGTAAAAAAAAATACCAAAAGATTGAAAAATACATTTTAGTAAAAGCGCACTTCCGGTCATCCGATTTTTTTTCAAACTCGGAATTTCAACAATACATATAATTCTAATTAATATTATTTAGATGATAGAATTGTCAGTAAACTGAAATAGCACTTTATAAGGCAACCCACCATCCTCCTCCTCTAAAATGCCCTTAAATGCATTTTTCCGGAGAAATGTTTCAAATAAAAATTGTAGATCTTTGCAAGTGTAGTTGATATATCAAGTTTAATGAAAATTGTTGGAACTATTTTCGAGAAAATTGCAAAAAAGTAAAAGAACCATTGATTTGTAAAGTGGTAATTCCGGTCGCTGATAAAGTGGTAATTTTGACCGCTGACCTGTTGTCGAATCCCATGGTGATACCCAAATGGAATATCAAGTTTGAACTTTCTGCGATTTTTCGTTTTTGAGCTATGCTTTTCACTTCCATACACACACACACACACACAATTTGCTAAAAACCAGTTTTTTGGACTCAGGGGACCTCAAAACGGATATTTCCGGTGAAAAGTCGATATCGAAAATTTGGCACGATTACAGTACTTCCTGTTACTTTAGGAGTAAGAGAAAGTAAAAAGATAGTTTTATTAAATTTAAATTTTTCCATTCATATAAACATCAATAATAACTACGCAACTAATAAGAATTATTATAAGTGTAAAGAGAATTTATCATTACAAATAATTGTGTGAATTATACACACACACACACAAAATTAGAAATGAGTATTTCGCATAACCAAAGCATTATCATGTAGACTGTGACTAGCAAAATATTTTTGCTTTGGTGACATTGATTAACAAACATTTTATTAGACTAGCTTTAGAGATACGTAAGAAAGTACATGTTTGAAATTTTATAGAATTCCATACTGGCCACTTGTAAAAAATATAATATATGAATAAAATTTAAAAAAAAAAAATAGCATTTAATATAAAGTGATTTATACAATTAGTGATAAAAAATATAAGCGCATTTTCTAAGGTATTTAATTAAAATAAATACATAAATCCCCCCTTTTATGTTGTAAAAAAAAAAAAAAATCATACATAAAGAGGGTATGTATAAAGGTTTCACATTTATGTATATTATATATTATATGTTTATATCAAAACGAGAAAAAGGACCTGTTTGTGTATATGTTAGTATACGTACTTTAATACGATTGTGCGCTCAAGGCCATCCATGGATGCGTACGGTCCCCGTACACAGTAGTCAGTATGAGGGGAGGATGTAATATATTGGCTGCATCAGTAGTTGTTTGTAATCTGTTGCTGTTTGTAACGTTGTCGGCTTCGCGCTGTTTACAATATCTACACTCTCAGTTGCTTTTTATTTATTTTTTTTTTTAATATTTTTTTCTGTGCCTGTAATCTTTCTACAAATATTATTTGAGTTTACCGTGATTTTTTTTTTTTACATTTTCTATCTTTTTTTGTTTGGATTACAAACAAGGTAAATGTAATTTTTTTCTCTTTTAACGATATTTTTTTTTTTCATTTTTTAATTTCCTAATAAGGAAAAAAGAGAAAAGGTTTAAAACCTTTATCTTTGAACAGAAATTGGTTGAATTTATATTATTACCATTAGCGAGGAAGCATTGTATTCGCGTCAAAATTTTCAGATTGATCTTATATCGGAAATACGGGTTTTGAGGTCCTGTGGTGTACGTAGTTTACTCCTAGTAAGAGGAAGTATTGTCAAATTTTCGCAATTGAGTTTCCGGAAATACTTGTTATAAGGAACCAAATCATGCGAGAAAAGATGTTTATAGCATACAGTTTATAGTAGGTGTTTGTGTAGATGATTGTGTGAATGTTTCCTGTGTATGTGTTAACAAAATATTCACAAAAACGAATAATCGCGGGAAGCTTTAACTTTTGATTCCGTCGAAGATTTCAGGCAAAATCTAACAACAAAGCTTTCGGATTTGAATCGGAATCATGAATTTATTGAATGCTTTTTTTTTTTTGTTCAGTTTTTCGCGACTTTCTCGCAATTTTCTCAAGACTTCTTATACTGTCTTCACATATAATACCCATTACTATTATTTGAAGCATTTTCCCGCGAAAAGTTTTTTTTTGGGGGGGGAAACAGTATCTAGCGTTAAGCTTTCCTCTAAAGTATTAATTCAGTATTATTTCAGTACGGTACTGCACCTACATAATATTATGTCCTTTAAACTTGAAATGTTAACTGCACAGATATAAATCTATCACTTAAAAAAAAAATCTGGTGTGAAACACTCACACAACTTTCACTTACTCCAGTTCTCAAAATCATAATTGACAAATTTTATAGCTAGTGTACCAAGTTTAATGAAATTCGTTGAAAACTGATAAAACTGTTCAGTAAAAGCGCACTTCCGGTTTACTAATTTTCTTGAAACTCGGAATTTTAGTCATCTATTTATTTCTAATTAATTTTGTTTAGATGATAGAATTGTATAATCAACTATGATAGCATTTAGAGAAAAACATAACCCCATCCCTCCTCCAAAAGTGCACTTAAATGAATTTTCCCAGAGAAATGTTTTAAATAAAAGTTGTAGATCTTTGTATGTTTAGTTTATATAAGAAGTTTGAAGAAAATCATCGGAGCCATTTTAGAGAAATCACAAAAACGTAAAAATAAAAGTAGTAAAGTGGTTGAGGAATTTTGACAGATAACGTACTGTCAGATCCCATGGTTATACCTAAACGTAATATCAAGTTTCAACTTTCTACGGTTTTTCGTTTTTGAGATATGCTGTTCACATATATACAGACACACACACAGACCATTTGCTAAAAACCACTTTTTTTTGGACCCAGGGGACCTCGTAACGGATATTTCCGGTGAAAACTCGATATCGAAAATTTGACACGATTACAATATTTCCTGTTACTAGGAGTAAGAGAAAGTAAAAAATAAAAAATTCAGGGTATTTGTGGCGTTAAATTTTAAATATTTATTTAATTGTTTTTGGCGTGCTTTTCTGGACTACAATGTAATCACTTCTCAACTTTCCTGGTTTGGTAGGTTGTTTCTTGACCCCCCTCAAAATCTCTACATTTATGTTAGGAGTAATAAGTAAAATTTGAGTTTTAAGAATAAAAAACTTTGTAATTTTACATATAATTAATTGTATTAATTAAGAGAAAGTTTCTCACCAGATTTTTTTCTAAGTTCTGTGGTGTTCATCTGTACAGAACAACACAAAAAAAGAGAAAAATGTTTAAGGGGAATTTAAAGAATACGAAATTTGTTGGCATAATTTGACACCTCGGAAGTGCGACTTTTACTGAATAGTTTTCCTAGTTTCCGAAAAGATTTTTTCGTAATAACTCATGAAAACGGCGATTTTCATTGCACTTTCCTTCCTTTTTTTATTATAAATATCTAAGCTTACATTTTCCTCTGGTGTTTATAGGAAGTGTGGACGTTTCAATATAGTGTAGACTTCAACACTTATACAATAGTTTTACGACTAGACGTTTAGTGAAAAATATGTTGTGAATCACACTCACACGACTTTCTCTTACTGCCGCTAATATAATTATAAAAAGGGATAACTTTTCATTAAACTTGGAAATTATTAATCAATTGTACTAACATACATGTGGAATTGGTGGGTTACATGTTGGCTAGGACCCATGGCAGAACAAAATATGATTATACTGTCAATCCAGAAGAGCGCAAAAACCATAGCGCTCAAACTTAAAATGTTACGGCACGCACAGATACCACAAAAGAATCCTAAAAGGAATTTTTTCTGGGAAAATGTGTCAAATAAAAGTGATTGGTTTATTGTCTATCATCAATACGGTTAGCATTCCGATGTTCAAACAAAAATTCATTGCGGCCTTCTTGAGAAAATTCCCCCCCAAAAAAACTCATAAAACTATTCTGGTTAACTTATTAACTCATAAACTTCCGGTTTACTGATTTTCTTCAATATACAGCTGTAGCTGGTGGAGAAAATAGCCAAGACAAGCTTAAATAGTTCTCATCATTGGCTTTTAAACTTTAGTCACAAAGAAAGATCCAATTTTCAAATGATTTGTGTTGATAAAAGAAAATATATTTCGGAAAATTTATTGACGTAATTTGAAACAGCCAATAAAATGTATGCATTAATTGAAATTTACGAAAAACCCTGGTTTAAATGAGTAAAAAATTAGTTGGTTGGGGCCAAAAAAGAAACTTTTTACTTTTTAAAAAAGTTTATTCGACGTTTCGGACACCTTTGGTGTCCTTCCTCAGGAACTGTTAGGACGAATGGAGAATGGAAACCTGGTTTGATTTTGTGTTAAGCAGGTCCACTTGAAATGGGGTAAATTGTAGTACTAGAAATTTGTGAATTTTCATGGATTCCCCCCCCTTTTTTTTCTTAGTCAAGTTCTCTTCTATCGTAGGTGTAGAGGTACTGTAGCCTTACTATGTCAGTGCTTCCGAGATCTGCCCGGTATAATAACTTTGGACTCTTCTTCTTTTAATCTTTGTAAATCGGAGGATAACGGTTTGGCTTACTGCTGCCTAGCTGGCTGCTTCCTGAAACATCCTTGGATCTCACCCAGGAAATCCATAAACTGGGTTTGGCCCGGCGGGCTTTGGCGGAGTTGTATATGGATTAATTGATAATTTCGTAAACTGAGTTGATTTCATAAATCCGAAATTATATGGCGATTATATAAATAATTTATAAATTTGTGTTTATAGCTACAAGAATATGTTAAGTCTTAGATCTAAAATTATCATAAGCGTTTTTTTATGTATATATATATATATATGGCTTTGGTGTTTTATTAAAAACTCCCATATTGAATAAGCGGTTTGGCTTAACTATTGTTCCCCCCCCTTCTGTTCGTGTTGCAATAATTACGTTTTTCTACCCAAATTACACCAAATCAAACTAGACCAGTGGTAAAAAAACAGAACAATCTTATCTTTTCTCTAATAAGCAGAACATATAACTGTAATTAGTGTTCATAATTTTACAATATACACTGTAATTTTAATACGGCAAGTTAATGATGCAATGGCAAAAATATTACCCGTCAGCTGTATAAAGTACGACATCCGGTCGTGTGTTGCTAACATGATTTATGAGAAGCAATTTGGAATAATTTTTTTTTTTTAATATTTTATCAATTAGGTCAAAATATATCGTAATGTGTTATCTATCATATAAATAAAAATTCCATCCGTATTTTTGATAAGACTCTTGCTGATATACAGATATGCAAATATCTCAAATTAACATGTTCTACATTAATATGGAGATAAAGCATTTTATTGAAGATAAGTTCTGCGAATTTAAATTTGATATGATATGATTTATTTTTATTTAATTTATTTTATATATTGATTTTTATGTGGTTTTATTTGTAGAGCGAGTATTTTAAGCTTAAAGGAAATTGATTTCGAGAAAATTTGCAATAAACTTGTTTGCATTGCGTTTTGAGCTAGCACCCCCTCCACGTTGAGCTCCCTAAGGAATCCCAAAATCATGGAAGGTTCTAGGGTAGGTATTTCCTCCTCCCCTATCTGGTAACGGCCCAGACTACTAAATCTTCTTTAAATGACGGCATCACAGTCCGTGAGGAGATGTATCGGAGTTTCCTCCATCTCTCCGCAGAATCTGCATGTGCCATCATCTTCTTGGCCAAGCTTCCTCAGGTGTCCCCTGAGTTTGCAATGCCCCGTAAGGGATGCCGTAAGAATACGGATTGTTCTTACTCAGACTGATGCAAGCTTTCGACCTTTCCTGGTATTAACCACCCAGACAGTCTCAGTCCCGGGGAGGTGTCCCAGAGACGAGCTCTTTTCGCCACCTCCCGTCGTGCAAGAGGCTGTATTTTGTCAAGAGTCTTCTTGACCTGCTCGAGCTTTTTTCTGCTATACCACGCTACTACGCCGTAGATGATAATAGGCCTCACCATCATGGTGTACATCCATATAAGAATGCGAGGAGGATATATATATATATATATATTAATATATATATATATATATAGATATATAGAAACACCATCCATACAACATCCATATAAGAATGCGAGGAGGATATATAGACACAAATATAAAGACCTTTCGAAAAGCAATTTTCGTATAACTCAGGGACCCTCAAAAGTATGTATTTCCGATAAAAACTAAAATTCAAAAATGTGATAAGATCTCAATACTCCTTTCTACTAGGAAAAAGAGAAAGTAAAAAAACAAAAAAACAAAAACTATATCCTAACTAAAATTGATTTCTCAGGAGTTCTGCGTTTCCTATGAGGGAGCTGAAATATTTGATTTTAGTTTAATTTAATGAAAATTTAGTAAAAACTCCGACTTTTAGAAAAACAATTCAACTAGAATTGTAACAATTGCAAAAGGAGACGATCGTGTGAATGTTATATTCAATATTTTTATTATTATTTCTGTTATTATTATTATTATTATTATTATTATTATATTATTATTATTATTATATTTTATTATATATTATTATATTATTATTATTATTATATTATTATATTATTATTATTATATATTATTATTATTATTTTATTATTATTATTCTTATTAGATATATTATTATTATTATTATTATTATTATTATTATTATTATTATTATTATATTATTATTATTATTATTATATTATTATTATATTATTATTATTATATTATTCTTATTATTATTATATTTTATTATTTATTATTATTATTATTATTATTCTTATTATTATTTATTATGATTATTATTATTATTATTTTATTTTTTTATTATTATTATTATTATTATTATTATTTATTATATTATATTATTATTATTAATTATTATATTATTATTATTATTATTATTATTATTATTATTATTATTATTATTATTATTTATTATTCTTATTATTATTTATATTATTATCTATATTATTATTATTATTATTATTATTATTATATATTATTATTAGTATTATTAGTATATTATATTATTCTTATTATTTTATTATTATATATTATTATATTATTATTATATTATTATTATTATTATTATTATTATTATATTATTATTATTATTATTATTATTATTATTATTATTATTATTATTATTTTATTATATTATATTATTATTATATTATTATTATTATTATTATTATTATTATTATGATTATTATTAGATTTATTATTTTTATTATTATTATTATTATTATTATTATTATTATTATTATATTATTATTATTATTAGGTATTATTATTATTATTATATTATTATTACCACTTTATTATTGATTCTCTCTGTTGTAAACGGTATTAGAGCGGGTTTTCGCCAGGCTTTTACTCACTGGATCGAGGTACATTGCAAAATTGCTTCATGATTCTACAAATATGCAAGAGGACCGCTTTTTGGATTAACATGTATATACTAGAGCGGAGATTTAGCGCGTTAATATTCCGTTGGAGGCTATTTGGAATTACACCAGTAGAGGAAGGATTAGAGGAATGACAGACACTCTTTCTGCGTGCCACATCTTCGAAATTTCCAAATCTCTCTTTCTCTGCAAATGTAATAGACAAGTTCTGCGTATTTGCAACCGCAATGTCTACCAGAAAAACCCTTCCAGGCTATATCTTGCTTATCTTCCAGGACTATATCTGGCCAATTGTGTCATAAGGTATGGTCAGTTATAATGGAACGGTTATTATTATTGTACTTTTTACTGAGCCGGAGGGCCGGTGGGTATACAAATTGTTGCGGCCTGCGAGAAGGGGCTTTGGTTTGATTGGGGGTGGAGGGAAAAGGAAAAAGAGACAGAAAAAACAAGAAAAACAAAAGAAAAGAAAGAAAAAGTGGCCAGTGTTTAATTTGCCAAGACCTACTGCTTGGCTTCATCCAGCAAGGTCTCCCGAATGATTCTACATAAGTGCAAGATAACGACTAGTTGCATTTTTGCTACAAGCTCGTTTTGTATTCCTGTGTAATCCTGCAATCAGAGACTTCGGTATTAATCCCACAGTGCAGATCGCTAATGGTACGATCTCGACTGCTGTGCGCCTTCCTATATTTATATTTTGCCAGCTTTTCATTTTTTGCCTTGGCAAGATTGGCAGTATATGGGACGGTAATGTCCAGTACCGGGAAATGTATGGTCCGTGAGCACAACTCTGTTCCAATATAATCTGTGGCTACTGCTATATTATTCCCCCCCTTTCCATATTCTTATTATTATTACTCTTATTATATTAAATATTATATATATAAAGAGGATCCCCACGAGCATCTCATGGGGCGTTGGAAAGGTAGCCATGACCTCTAAGGATACCGCAAGATATTTGGGATTAATCGTCCATAAGAAGTTGAGCTTTGGCAAGCAAATCCAGTATGCAGCGAATAAGGCCGCGAAGGGCACTGCTGTACTGAGACGGTTGATGACAAACATTCGCGGCCAATACAGACCAGTCGCGCCGACTAATAATGAGCGTGACACACTCGATATTGCTCTGTGGAGCCGAAGTGTGGGCAGATGCGCTCAATAAGGAGGCGTATAGGAAAAGAGTAGCCAGGATACAGAGGATGGGTACATTAAGGATTGCCTTTGCATACCGCACTATGCCCGAACCTGCAATTATGGTCATTGCCGGAGTGATCCCCATTGCATTCCTAACAGGGGAATGTAAAAGATTGTACGAGAGGAGGGCTAAAGGAAGAAAAGAAACTCTCTTTAGGAAAGAAAGAAAGCGAACCTTCAGAAATTGGCAGGCTTCTTATGAGGAAGATCAGCGGGGTCGATAGGCTGCCAGGCTGATCAAGTGAGTTGAGAAATGGGTGAGAAGACGGCACGGGGAAGACTTCTACCTCACCCAACTCCTGAGCTGGCATGTGTATTTCAGAGCGTACCTGAAGAGGATGGGGAAGGCTGAGGAGGAGGAGTGCCTATACTGCCCGGGAAGTAAGGATGATGCCTCGCACACCTTTTTTGCTTGTGACCAGTGGCAGCGTTTGAGGAGGGATCTAAAAGTGGTGATTGGACGGCAGACCCCAGACACGCTGGTAAAGACGATGCTGTCCAGCGAGACCAGCTGGAGTCTCACCACGAGATATGTGAGGGAAATTCTAATTACGAAGAAGCAGGACCTGGGGGAACAGGAAAAGAGGAACCCCTAAGGGGGATAGGACAGAGGCCTAGCCTGATGTAGTGCTGGAATCAGCAAATCTAGGCTAGGTCCAGGCAGAGAGGGATTTTTTAGCCGGTAGTTTCCGGGAGTCCGGCACGGCGTGCGTAAATGCATTTCACCCCCTCCACAAAAAAAAAAAAACAATTATTATATTTCGTTTTTGTTAAGAGCAAGGCGATAAACTACAACCTGGTTATCCAAAATATTCAGTACTTTTTTCTAAACATATTTTGTTATTTTCCTTTTTACAGATTAAATTTGTTTGTAAAATATTATTTTCGCAGAATATAATTAAAGTAATTAAGATTCTTTGCCTTTCTTTTTTTTTAACATGTAAATACATCGTAGATCATCCAGTGTTCTATTTTCTAAATTTAAGATAAGAGTTTCAATAATAAATATTCCTCTGTCAAGGAAAGAAAGGAATTAAAAGAAAAAAAAAATTAACTCCTTTAATTGCTGGGGAAGGGATTTAAGTTAGTGCACTTTATTCAAGCTATTTCAACCAGTTGTGTGCACTATACAAAAGGATTATAATAGCTTTTTGCCCTAGTTTGCAAGCTGTTCCATGTTTCTAGTTTTAAATTATCTTCAGCGAAAAAAAGAAAGATTTATTTGAGTTAAAGATTATTTATTTTTATTTTTTTTTATTTATTTTTTTTCCACGGTAGGTTTATATAAGAACTTTAAGATAAATTCTCTAATAAATATGATTTATTTTAGTAAATATTTCTGAATGATGACGTCATCTCAGCTGTTTGGGTTTTATGATTGTTACGGCATACACGTTGAGGGCGGCTATACGCTTAACTTCTGAAAATGAAGCACTATCACAATTCTAGTTCAAAATATATCCATCGATTTATCGATTTGTGCAAGTTAATTTTGCTTTACAATCAAAGTTCATGGCATGCACTTCAACCCACGCACAATTACTGGATCTGTTTTAGATATCAATTCCTCTAATTAAAGTGGCAATGAGAAACAAAACTTGAAACAAAAAAGAAGGAAAATCTGGTGTGAAACACATACATTACTTTCTCTTACTGCAACTTACGTAGTTACTTATTATTGCAAAATTTCCGTCATATAATAATATAATTTTTTCTAAATGTTTAGTTGTCTTTGCATAATATCAATGAAAGAATCTAAACTTTATAAAAGATTGCATAACCTCATTTGAGGCAACCTCATTCAAACAAAAACTTAAATTTATCTCTTTAATTATTGAATTAAAAAGTTCGTATATCAGAGTTGTTCAGTGAAGCGATATCTGCTCCTTCTCAGAGTTTATGAACTTTATAGAATTGTTTTGAATAAATTAGCGATTAGCATTCAATTAGCGATTACTGTTCCTGTCTCCCCAGAAGTATTACGATCGTGTCAAATTTCCCGAACTGAGTTTTCACAAGGAAAACGTATTTTAAGATCCCCTGAGTGCGAAAAAAAAATATTATTAGCAAATGATCTGTAAGCGCGTGTATGGATGCTAGAAATTATATTATAAATATAATTTGAAGAAAATTATGATTTGAAAAGAAAAATGCAAGCTGGTTAGCAAAAAAGGGTAACACCCAGGTAAAAGACCACCATTAGAAGAGAGGTCACAGAACTTAGTTAGCTTTGTCTATTGCCCCTTCTCACAGGGTAGGATTTGAACTACCAAGAGAAGGCATTCTTTCAAGAGAGGGAGTCTATATTCTGCTTTCAAACAGAACAGTCTGAATTACACATTCAACCAGAACATTTGTATCAGGAATCGCTCTCTTAAATTCAGTGCCAGTTTAAATGTTAACATTTGAGTTAAGTCAATTTAGCTAGTTTCTGTACATTTATTAGCATATTATTGTGATATAAGTATTTAAATTCATTTAGAGAATAATATATTTAATTCAAAAACAGTGGTGAGCTCTTGCTTATTTCTAAAACTTCATTCTCTCTTAAAACATACATACACACAAGCCCTTTACAACCGCTCACGCCACAAGCTACTGCACATTTTCTGTATGAACAGAAAATATCTCAAGAATGAAAAAAAATTGCAGGAAACTCGAAACATAGGGGGATTAAGCTGTTTTACATACTACTACCTCATCTAGCACGACGGTTTCGAACAAAATCTATGAACCGGAAAAGTTCGACTGTACTAAATAGTTTTTCTTTTCATTTTTTCGCGATTTTCTGGAAAACGGCTCCAATGAATTTGCTTAAACTTTATATACTATCTAAGCATAATCATCACTTTAGGTGCTATCACTATTTGAAACATTTTCCTGGGATAATGGATTTTTATTGGCGGGGGGTTTTGGGGAACAGTAGCGTTGAGCAGCTTTCCTTTGAAGTACCACTCCAGTACAATGTATAGTTCTGCCACCTATATATAACATTAATATATATACATTTGAACCATTGATAGAATTTCAAATTTGAAGAAAATCGGTTTACCGGAAGTGTAGTGTTATGGAATCGATTTTTGAGTTTTGTGTTTGTTTTTTAATTTTCCTCTAAAACTACTAAAAAGATTTTCCCACAAACTTCAAATAGTTTTTGAAGCGTACTGAGGAATCTACGACGTTAAATTTGGAGTTCAATATTGTTTAATATTATTGGCGCTCTTTTCTAAAATAAGTGTAATCAGTACACTTATTCCTGAATAGGTACCTTTCCTCCTACCAATTAGGACAAATCAGCATTTTATTTATAGTTCTATTGTCATTATATTTATAATTATATTTGTGCATGAATATGAAAATTTCACACCAGATTTTTTTACTTTCTCTTACTCCTAATAAGAGGAAGTATTGTAATCGTGTCAAATTTTCGATATCGAGTTTTCACCGGAAATATCCGTTTTGTCGTCTCCTGAGTCCAAAAAAGTGGTTTTTAGCAAATGGTCTGTGTGTGTGTGCGTATATGTGAACAGCATAGCTCAAAAACGAAAAACCGTAGAAAGTTGAAACTTGATATTCCGTTTAGGTATCACCATGGCATCAAACGATAGGTCATCTAGGTCATCGGTAGGTCAAAATTCCTCAACCGGAAGTACCATTTTACTACAGTTATGAAGGAGGGGTGGGGTTAGGTTTTCATCTAAAATGCTATTTTAGTTTATTAAACAATTCTATCATCTAAATATGTTGTTGAAATTCCGAGTTTGAAAAAATCGAATAACCGGAAGTGCGTTTAATTTACCACTGTACTAAATGATTTTTTCACTTTTTCGCGATTTTCTCAAAAATGGCCCCGACGATTTTCTTGAAACTACACATATAAACTAAACATTCAAAGATATACAACTTTTATTTAAAACATTTCTTTGGGAAAATTCATTTAAGAGCACTTTTGGAGGAGGGGTAGGGTTATGTTTTTCTTTAAAGTGCTACCATAGTTGATTATACAATTCTATCATCCAAACAAAATTAATTAGAAATAAATAGCTAGCTATAATTCCGTGTTTCAAGAAAATTAGTAAACCGGAAGTGCGCTTTTACTGAACAGTTTTTTCAGTTTTCGACGAATTTCATTAAATTTGGTACACAAAGTATAAAATTTGTAAATTATAATTTTGAGAACTGGAGAAAGAGAAAGTTGTGTGAGTGTTTCACACCAGATTTTTTTTTTTACTATAAAATGTGATTGGCTTTTAGATGTATAATAATAATAATAATAATCAAATTTATGTATTATAGAGGATTATAAGTTAGTGAATTAACAGTGTAAGCACAGTGAATAAGTAAAGTGTCCATGATAGCATAGAACTACGGCCTCTGATAGTGTTACTAATATCATCGCTACAAAGGGACACTTTACCGACTGATATTAACCTTTATTAGCTGCAATAGCTGGCACTATGATACCACAACAATACATTGTATTGTACTATTATTACCCGTTTGGTTAGCTGGTTTTTAGGCTTTTTTTTATTTATTTATATCTTTATTCCATATTGTGTACAGTTAATTTTGGAAATAAGTTTGGTTTATAATTGGAATAGAAGTAATTTGGAGAAAAAAACTGCCTGTTGTGAAACAATTACACAACTCTCTTTTACTACAAGTCTCATAGACAAACATTCTCCATCGGTGACACAATTTACTTAAGAATCATTAGATCCTCAGCGCACTCTCCAAAAAACGCCAAAAAAATGTTTCAAATAAAGTTAGATATACGTACATATTACTAAGTAATATCTGCCGTTTTGCAAAAAATTTTATATCTCTATGAAAAATATACTTCCTTATTTATATCCATATGATTTATATCATTACTATAAGCGTACAATATTCTGTGATAGCACTTAGTAGAAATATGAGAGAGAATCGCCCCCTCAGGAACACTGTTCCCCAAAAATCCTTTTTCATAGAATAACATTTCATAATAAAAGTAATAGGAATATAATATTATTTCCTTAATTCAAACCAGGTCATAAATTGGGTAAATCGAAATCTCGTTATTTGAGGTAACGAATAAAACCTGGAGAAATTATTACCTTGATGCATGTCAGATGTTGCTATGATATTAGATTAAATTAGATTGCTATAGGGTATTATTGCACTGCGACCTGAAAATTCTATTGTGCCTCCCGGAGCCTTCTCACTCACTGCCGGCCTCCAAGCAGTGTTCTCTAGCTACAGACAACACTGCCCATCACTGGATGGTGAGGCTCTTATTATTATTATTATTCCCAAAAGGGGAGGGAAGTAAACCCTACGCTATCCAAAGCCCCCTCGGGCCCATATAGCTACCCCTAAAGAATACCTACCACTGGGACTAGAATGAAAATCCAGGCCCAGGTTGGTGAGGCTCTTAGGAAGAGAAAATCTAAGGGCAGAGCATGCTGGATTCGTACCCGGGATCTCCGCGTTGCCAGTCCAGCGCGCCACTGAGCAGCCTTCCTTCTCCCTTGGCTTACGCCAGTTAACTAGGGACGGAGACCCTAGTATATTTACTGTATCTGTCCTTGTCTCTAAAGGGTAGAGTGTATGCAGTTTAAGTGTATTGTGTACTGTTCTGACGAAGTGCATCGAGTACTGAGCTGTGGTAACTCGTGGGGTCGCTACTCCTCAAAAACTGCAAGCCCTTGCGGGCATTAGACCTTACTTCTACAGGATCATTTCTGCAGTAAGTTGGTCGATTACAATGCTGTGACATACACGGACTTTTCTCAGGCTTATCGTTGGATCCTTTACTGGGTATTGTGGTTTAAAAGAGCATGTCTACATAATGAGTTCATGTCGAGTTCATGAAACAGAAACTTATGATAGATTGCTTTAGATTGTGAGGAAATTAGGTTGAGGACCTTTGGGCATGGAACAGAATATCTGTGGAAGAGTTTAGGCTATTTCCATACTTGAACTGATTGTCCAATTTCTTCGGAGTTTTGTATATCTTAAGTGAACTATCTTTATGTTTTCCTTTTGAGTAGCTATATGGGCCACAGATGGGGCATTGGATAGGGTAATGCTTGGTCCCTCTCCACTCGCGATTAATAATAATACCTCTGTGCAGGGACGGTGGTCATGAGCTTGTAACTGGCAGATCCCCAGTTCGAGTGCCGTGTATAACTGCTAAATTTATACCAGTTTAAAAAAAAGAAAAAGAATGTTAATACTGAAGCGTCGTGTGCTTGTCGGTTGAAGTTTATTAAGTAGTTGGACGTTATGCCCACGCGAAAAATACCTCGGTGCTTACTTAGTAGAAAATTAGCATGAGTTTATTTGTAAATCTAATCTAATCTTTCAATTTGAATCGGAAGTGACATTGATGGAATTTTTTGTGAACTTCGACCTCTGATTAGGCTAAATATAGATATAGAATTAAATAAGTACCTCAGATCAGGGATTTCCTCTGTCATGAGGAAGAAAATTAAAGAATCATTTTGGGATGGCGAAATGTTTACGTTCTCTTTAGAAGAAGATGCTATCTATTTTAAAATTGCAGTTATTGTTCTACTGTGCGTAGGTAAAAGAGGCATCCTTCAAGGAGAAATGTTGAGTCCATTTTGGTTTACTTCTTTAGTACCCAATAGATTACATGAGATTTCTCCACATAATATTGTGATTTTCATATTAAAATACAAATGATTTAAATATTACCTTACATTATAAAAATATATTAATTAGTATTGCTTGACATTTTATTTTCAAAAATAAATAAATATAAAGCAACAGAATTAATTAGATTTACTTCTTAATTTTCTTACAAATTTCAGTAATTTACAAAATAATTCTAGGTAATAAGAAATAAAGTTAAAGAAAAATAAATAAATAAGTATAATAAAATTGAAGGCAAATTCTTTCCTTTTTTTAAAAAAAATATATTACAAAATCCAATCTTAAAGAAGTAGAAAAAGAAAAAAAATTCGATTCGTAAAAAAACTTTGTATGAAAACTTTGTATTTACTTGAATTATTCATTAGAATAAAATCTTTTACCTTCAAAAAAAAGAAAACTTTGGATATTCCATTTAAATTTCCGCTTTTTTATTGTAATTAAAACTTTCAACTTTAAAAAAAAAATGAAAAGAAAAATGTTTTCTCTGAATCAATTTTTGTTGTAGAATGAAATTGTTGGTAAATTCATGTTCTCCTCCTCCCCCCCCCATTTTTCTAACTTTTCGCATTTATATGTAAAATTTGTTGATTATAGGGTGGTTATTTTATTGGGGGGTTGGGGAGGGTGTATGCAATTTGAAACGTTTATGAGTGTGGTTTACAGGAACCGTAAAAATTCTGATGAGAAACAGAGAAGTTTTTCATATTGTAACTATTACGAGCTTCATACTTGGGAATTAATTATACTTGTTGATTTAACAGGAATGATTTGACTGGCAATGTTTTAAAGAGAGGAAAAATACTTTCAGTTTGTTACAGGTTTTTAGAAAAACTAATTGTTTAATGATTAAGGATATGTATTTTAGATTTTAGAATGTAAAAAGAATTACAATCTACTTTGTAAAAATACAAAATTAGAGTATTGTGAGTCGGTAATAGAGAATTTAAAGTGCGCTAAAGACTCGAAGCAGTATTGGAATGCAGTTAAAAGGTTTAAAAAGCAGTGATTTTCTTTGTAATACCAATATTAAGGCAAATCACTTTAAGGTATTCTTTCAGAAGTTGTATAATCCGTTGTAATGGAATCGTTTGATGTGATTCCTGATGTAGTAGATGTCTTGAAGAGGGCGGAAGTTAGTTGAGAGATTTGGAAAGTTAGTGCTCGAATTATTAATACGGATTTTAAAAAATAAACTGTATTTTAACAATAATTTTAACGTATAAATGGTAACTAATAACTAGCAAAATACTTAGGAATAAATAGAAGATAAATAAGTAATAAATTAGAATGATAAAATAAACGAACTAAGATGCACTACTAAAAGATGATAAGTTTAAATAAAACTGTGTATAGACGCGTAAACTGCTGCTCGTGTTTATAGACGTGCTTGTATGGTCGTATATGATATAATGATTCTCTCGTTGTATATGATAGAGTTTATATATCGGTGTTGGCCACACTCACACCAAGACATCTGTCCTAGTGTGCGACCTTCGTAGTTTGCTGACCTTATTTAGGTCAGTGGCCAACCTTATCGGTGCTTGCTTTGATGTAAAGTATTGAAAAGGGCTTTGTTGTTTGTTTGGCCGGCATTGTCTTGAAGACGGCGGCCTGCTAAGTCGCTGGTTATAAATTGCTCTTTTATTACTGCCATCCTTTGTTAAGATAGCAGCTGGCTGGAACCACTTTGACATTGGTATGACTTTCCATGTCATTACACCGTCGATAGAAGCTTCCGAATATTATATGTTGCACCTCTTGTAACGGATTCTCTTTTAGACAGTGATTTCACGTTATCTGAATTAATGGTAGTGTTGAATAAGGCAAAGAATGGTAGTAACCTATGATTTTTTTAAAAATTCTTCTGAAAATTTTCTGTTAACACTGATTTCTATATTCAACGGAATTTACGACGCTGGAAGTATACCCGCCAACTTTAAAGATTCTTTAATATTTCCATTACACAAGAAAGGAGATATGAAGTTGGTGACAAAATATAGGGTCATTTCTTTCATTGATGTAGAGACGAAATTGTTTTTGGATCTGCTTTTGAATAGGTTAATTCAGTGGCTCGATGGTCATAACATAATTATGGAATTTCAAGCGGGTTTTCGAAGGGATAATTCGACCATTGATAACATATTCAGCTTAGTAAAATTTAGTCAAAATGAAATTAGTGGAAAGATTTACAAAAAAAGTATATTTGTTTTTTGTAGACTTCAAGGCCGCATTTGATTCCGTTTCGCGACAGTTAATGTTCTATAAAGCTTTCTCAAACAGGTTTATCAAGTAAATTTATTCGTATAAAATTAAACTTGTACTATGATACGCGCGCTGCTGCTTGGTGCAAAAAAGGTATTTCGGAATAGTTTTATACGCCTTCTGGTGAGAAACAAGACTATCTTCTTTCCCCCACCCTCTTTTCAATTTATTTAAATGATATTAAGGAAGACATTGGAGGTGGTGTAAATATCGGAGGTTTTTCTGTACGTGTGCAGAATTACAATAAGCTGACGATATTGTACTGTTGGCTGATAATCCAAAAGTATTACAAAGTATGATTAATTCATTAAGTTGCTACTGTAAAAAGTGGGGGCTGATGGTAAACTTGGAAAAATCTAAAATTTTTATTTGAAAAAAAAGAGGCGGAAGACACGCTATATCTGAGAAATGGCATTTTGAGGGTAAGGACTTAGAGATTGTTAAAGAATATAAATATTTGGGTGTAAACTTGACGCCTTCCTTATCTTTTAATAAATATTTAAAAGATAAACGGGAACGGCTAAATTTGGTTTAAATTGCACATGGAGCAGGTTGCTGTCAAATTCAAAAATATCTCTAGAATCAAAATATAAAATTTGTTTTGCAACTTCCAGAGCCGTTGTGTGCTATGCTGGCCAAGTTTGGGGTTTCAAGAAATAGGAAACGGTTGAAAAACTGCAGAGGTTCTTCCTCAAGAAGTTATTTTGCTTGCCGCCTAATACCCCCAACTGTGTGTTAACTTTAAAAATAGGCATGTCTAGTATGTATACTTTTCATTTTAAAATTACATCTTCAATCCCATCTCAACATCCTGAACCCTGGCTCCGAAAGTGGAGAATAAAGGTGAATCAACTCAAATCTAAGTACATACTCTTCACATTAAATCGAAAAACCCTTCCTCCTATATAATTCAACCATATTCCTTTACCTCCCGTCACAAAAGTTCGTTACCTTTGTCTCAGTCTTGACAAACGACTAACCTGGAATCCCCATACTCGACTAAAAAGAACTGAACTGAATAACAGATACAAAATACTAAAAAAACTTCTAAACAAACGTTCGAAACTTACATTACATAACAAACGACAACTATATTATTCTCTATTAGCCCCTATTTGGACTTACGGAATCGAACTATATGGGACTGCCAGACAATCAATCCCTACAGTCCAAAATCCTTCGCACGATAGTCAATGCTCCCTTTTACGTTTCCAATCACACCATCCATAATGACCTAAAAATTCCCTTCGTTTCTGCGAGCCAAGTCTCGTTATCTAAAGTTCCATTCCCAACTATCCTCTCATTCAAATCCACTTATCCAAGCTCTCTCATCCACAACTCTCCCCTCTAACCCTTCACGACGACTGAAGCGTCGATGGCCTCGCGATCATCTGCTTACATAATCCGGCTGTCTTAGGACAGTTGTGAGACTCCATTCTTAATGGTTTGTTACGGCTGCCATCGCTGGATGACAGTCGTTCACGTAGATCAGGTCGTGTGCCGCGGCCTTCAGCCAATGCACACATAATTCGCACATTATCTATTTTACTTGTTGCATGTAAATTGTGCAGTTGTAAAAATCAATAAAAAATTTTTTTTTTTTTTAAATTACATTTTAATTATATTTTAAAGCTACTCAAGTTACCAGAGTCTAGATTTCCCAGAATTATTGCCATGAAAGTAATCTCTAAAAATTTATTTTGGTTTGAAGACTGGAAGATAATTATGTTCACAGTTTCATATTTCGTTACCAGATTTTAAAGCTGAGTCTTTGGAGGTTTGGCAGTCAAATCTGAATAACATTATATCTAAACTAGAACTAAACGACAAATTAGATGCAGAAAGTAAGGCCAGACAGGCCTTACATGACAGGTTATATTATTCTAAGCTGAGCTATAACTGCAATTAGATTAGTACAAACATATTCTATGATGCGAAACTCATTTTAGAGTCTAGATGTGAAGCTCTAAATTTAAAATAAAAATTTATTGTTGAACAGTGATGATCAGCTTTGCTGGATGTGCTATTTGCGAGAAATAGAAGACGTATCACACTTTGTGGTCATTTGTCCTATTTTAGCTCCCCACAGAATTAAATATTTTAAACAAAAACAAAATTCTCACAGAGGTAGAACTTTGTGAATACCTAAATGGTAAAAAACTGGAGAATGCTTGGTTTTTTCTTAAGGGATGCGTTCAATTATAGAAATTTTTTAATATAAGAATTTGATTTTTGATTTTTAATTATTAAATATAAGGAATAAAATGTATGTTAGTGCCCCACTATATTGAAGTTAAATTCATTGAATTATTTATCCACTCCTCATTAAATAATAAATCTAATTATTATTATTTTTACTATTATTATTATTATTATTATTATTATTATACTCGTATTTATTATTTCTTATATTATTTATTTTTATTATTATTTTACTCGTATTTATTATTTCTTACAATTTTTTATATGTAGAAAAATGTTTATTTTTGACCAAACTTTGTTGTTTTTCGAGACCCACTTTACTTAAATTGTATTAGTTCTATCAATTTTTTTATTATTTTAAGTTTTATTAATGTGTATTGCAACTCATGCAGACAGAGTTCACTCCAGGCATTATTGTGTTTTGCTTTTTTTTCTTCTTTTTTACCAGACTGTCATAAAATTTTGTTTGAGAAATAAACGCATTATTTATTATTATTATTTATTTTATTACTTGTTGATTTCTTTTTCCAGTTTGATAAGGACCGTCTGAATGTGTCTTAATATTGAATAGTTGCCCCTTTTGAACTTTCTAACAAAACATATAATACCAGATTTTTAAAGTAAAGTCAAACGTGTGAATACAGATTCCAATCTAGGAAGAGTAAAAGAAAGATCACGATCGCAAACTAGAAACAGTAAAAAAAAAAATTGATAAGTTTGAAGAATATTTGTCAATTTCTTGAAGATTATATTTATGTTAAATACAGCTACTTTATAAATTTGGAAAAGATTAACTTACAAAGATATTCGCGGGAATGATGAAAATCATAATAATAAGGAAGGAAAAAAAAAAGTGTACATTAAGAAGGATAAAGTAATTCCATAATAAACACTAAGTATGTAATTCTATAAACACAGAATGTAGAAAAATGGAGGAGAAGCTAAGAGTGAAATTATAGTTATCTGGGCTTATCTTTACGTTTAGCTAGACGAAAAAGATACCTGAGAGTAATGAACGGCCTTTCTAACTTGATTATATTACGTAAAGGTAATGTTACTTTAGTGATAGATAACGATATAGTCCCCGGTAGAAGAGTAGCTGGGCTAGAAGAAGGAGGAAGGGGCGTGAATAAAATGAGTACAAAAAGATGGTTCCTTACACTATGTACTACATCCCAAGGGAACGACTTGCATTTTTATCTCTGATCCTTCGTGTTCCCCGCCTCATTCTCTTCCACACTTCTTCTCTTTTTTTTCTTTGTCCCTGCTAAAGCTCATCTTCTAAATTAAACTTACCTTAGGGAATATACTTGATAAACATTTTTGCCTATTCCTGGAATAAATTATTCCGCTAAATTCTGTCTGCATACTGGCTTTTTAATTATAATGTTCTATACAATAATTAACTTCTTTCTAGTTTTGTTTTTCTTTTTTTGTTAGATTTCCTTTATCACTAAAGATTTTAGGCGGAAGAACTATCTATTGAGTTTTTCCAAATTTTTTTTTTTGTCCACAAAATTTTTAAAAATGAAAAAAATAAAAATCTTAAGTGAAACACATGACTTTCTCTTACTGTAATTTCCATAATTGTAACTGACAAAATTACTAGATGGTAAGTTCTCTTCAATGTTACATAAACAGGAGAATCTAAATTCCATAAAGCTTTTAGGGGGAAGCAAGATCCTCCTTCCTAGCACCAAAATCTTTCTTAAATGAACATTTTTTGGATAAAAGTTACAAACAAAAGTGATAGGTCTCTATATATATAGTTAGAATAGTAAAATTTTATGAAATCTATCGGTGTTTAAAACTATAAAAAAAAAAATAACTATTCAATAAATACAAACTTCCGGTCAACCGATTTGTTTCAGGCTTCGAATTTTTGGCAACATATTTAATGCTAATTAATACATATTATTTAGATAAAAGAATATTACTATAATAAACTGAATTTAGCATTTTTAGAGGAAAATAATTATCCCACTTCTCTCCCAAATGCCCCATTAACTGAATTAACTCCGGGCTAAATGTTTCAAATAAAAGTAATATGTGTAATTCACCTAACAAATTTAAAGAAAATCTTTGGAGCTTCAGCAAAAAAAAAAAACTGAAAAATCCATCATTCAGTAAAGTAGTACATTTTCTGACCAAAACCTTAGTAGCGAAGAAACCCGCTGGCCTTCCAGATCGCTAGATTTAGCCCCTCTTAATTTCTTTCTTTGGGGATATCTCAAAGAAAAAATTTACGCCAAGGAATCAACAAAGCTTTAGAGAAGACTTAATCCAAACTTGCTTCGCAATTCCGGCAGATATGATGCCGTTTAAGCTGAGAAGGTATTTTGAATAAATAGGAAATATTTTTTTATCGATTTTTGTAAATCAACTGGAAAATTGTTTTGTTTTAATGATGTTTTACCTGATTTTTTAAGTCCCTTATGGTTTTATAATGGCTTTTAAGTTTTAACTGCATTTGAACCCTCTTATTTATTCGAAATTAATACTTAATACTTAATTTAAACGAAATCAATTTATGAAATTCGCTTTTAATTTTATTTACGAAGCAGAAAAATAGGGGAAAAAACGAAGGAAATTGAATCTTTATGGTTGATTCGGCAACAGTTTGAAATATTGAAGTGAAATTAACAGCATTTTTCTTCATTTTTTTAGTAGTTTTCAATACAGTAGTAAAAAAATGGAGGTCAAAAGAAAACTGCCGTATTCAGCCACCGATTTAAGGTGTAAGGCAGCAATAAAATCGAAAAAACATTAACACCATCATAAACTAGAGTGAAAATACTTCAACAAACGTTATGTTCACTTTTTAGATATCTTGCTTCGTTCAGGAGTTATATCAAAAGTGGCCCGTTTAAATGGGACACCTTGTTGTAATAAGCAGTGTCTGTTGCATGCAGTTTCTTGGGAAGTAGCGACCCCACAGATTACCACAGCTCAGTACTCCATGCACTTCGTCAGAACAGTACACAATACACTTAAACTACATACACTCTATACTTTACAGACAAGGACAAACACAGTACACAAACTACGGTCTCCGGCCCTAGATAATTGGTGTAAGCCAAGGCAGAAGGAAGGGATTAGCTCAGTAGTAGCGCGCTGGATTAGCAACGCGGAGGTCCCGGGTTCGAACCCAGAATGTTGCCCTTTGATTTTCTCTTCCTGTGGTGGGTAGTATTGTCTGTAACGAGAGAACACTGCTTTTGGAGGCCGCCGGCAGTGCACAGAGAAGGCTCCGGGGGCACAATAGATCTTTCAGGTCGCAGTGCAATAATCCCCTTCAACAATCTACAATCTACTTCAATATTTAATTAACTTATGTATAATTAATTTTACACAGGGACAATATCGTAATCAATGAACTTTCCACAGAAGAGTGATTATTGCTAGTCTATTATTGTAATAATGGATTAATTCATATTCTTTGAAGTTGAAAATACATCATTCCATAAATATGGAAACTTTTGATACTATAGTTCCAGTTATTTCTTTTTAAATAGAGAATAATATATCAAGATGATTAAATAATAATGATTTAAATAAGAACCCTTTTAATAGCACAATATAAAGTATATAATAACTTTGGATTATGAAACTGAACAAGTTTTCATTAAAATGTCTAAGAAAAGTCAAGAGTCTGAAAGGTTTAAGTAGAAATGTATGTAACTAAGTTCAACACATATTATAATATAAGGAAAGCTTTACGTGAAATGTGTAATACCACAATTCCTTATGAATAAATAATATATTCATTACCAAACACATAATACAAAATACTCATTTACTGTACCAGAAGTATGACGAATATATTTCTAGAAAGACTTACGGTATTTCAATTCTAATAATGTTTAAGAATAATTTGTTTGAAAAATCCTAATTTTTTACTTTTACTTTGTCTTATTGCTGGAAGAGAAACTGTTACGATTTTGAGATTCCCATTAGCTAACACAAACGCAAAATTATACGAAACATTTTGGTCAAAATCCACCAACCGACCGATAATGCAACTTTAAACAATAGGTTTTTGAACTTTTATTTTGGTATTTTGTCAAAAATGGCTCAAATGAGTTTGTTTACAAAAAAAAAAAATTGAAAGAAGCTAAAGTCACAAATATGCATTATAATCGTATAGAGCTTCATTATTAATATAGAAGGGTGGGCGTTACATGTTGGTAGACAGCGTAGGCCGGTAGTTATTACAATGTAGTTACAGTAAGCGTTACTAGCATTGAAGGAACTTAAATTGCATGAGAATTTCTTTAATTTTTTTGTTGATTCATCTTTGCACATCACTCTACTATCTCTTCATTCGTTTTTCTTCTTCGGTAAAAAAAAATCCCTGAGACAGGAGCCAAAAGGAAGATTTTATAACCTATTTTAGCTATTGACAATAAAGTGAGATCTGCTCGCTCTTGTAATGAATCGCTTGAATCATTGGTTTCATCATTCTTTCTTCCCAGCTAGTTCTTTATTTCTCTTTGATTGTTCTTTGTTCATCCTCACTTGAACCTTTGTTCATAATTCGTTGAAATCCCTTGACGGGGATGTGCAGTTCACCCCCCCCCCCCACTCAAACTCACTTTCATAGAATAATTTGAACTCTATAGACAGATAGATAGATGAATATAAATTGATTGAAGTAGAAAAACAGAGCTGCGCGCTGTGAATGACGTGTTCAATCATGTCAATGTCTTGAACACATCAAACATCGTACTACAATGTAGTATATTTCTATTTTGTTGACCCCAATTTTTTTGTATTAATTTAGATATTAACCTCAAAATAGCATATATACAATTAAACGTACTATTTATAAAGGTTTTAAATCAATGAATGGAAACTAATGAATAAACATTCATGGATACATGTATACAAATGGATAATATATACAAATAAATAAATTTAGTTCCAAATTATTTTAGATCTATGATGTCCAGTGGTTACCCTTTTGGCCTCGTTTCATAATAAATCGATGACCTAAAACTTATAACCTGTTCCGAATATTATAATAATAATAATAATAATAATATTAATTATTATACTGCCTTTAAAATGTTCAAGTAAATATCATTTTGCAAAATAATAACGAAAATATATATTTTATATTTTCATTAACAATTTTTAGTAATTTTTACTGCCACTCACTCCTAGTAATAGAAAATTGAATTTTCACCGGTAATACAAGTTTGTGAGGTCCTCTGAGTACGAAAACTATGGTTTTTGCGAATGATATATATAATATATATATCTGTGTGTGTGTACGTGTGAGGCGATTTTACAATCTGTCCCAAAAACGAATAATCCCACCAAACTGAAACTTGGTATTCCGTTTAGGTACGATCTAACTTGGTATTCCGTTTCGGGCAAAATCCATCAACCGAAAGTGGTGACTTTACAGATTCTTTCTTTCGTTTTTTTTTCGCGATTATCTGGAAAACAATTGCAACGATTTTCTTTAAACTTCATTCCTTTAAAAACACCTAAATTTCGATCGCTATTTTTACATGAAAATATTTTCCTGGGAAAGGGCATTAAGGTTTTCTATATATATAAACACTTCATTATAATCATATGATTCTACCATTATCATATGTTTATGATGTTTTTGAAATTTTCTCGAACGATGTAAGGATTTTCATTAAACATTTGAAACCGTTTTCTCCAAAAATTGATTGAAATAATTAATTGGTAGTTCTGCGGAATTTGTGTCGTTCAATTTCAAATGTTCCCTCCATGAAGTTGGGTCAGTGTTATCACATGTAACAGTGTCTTCTTTATGTTACTCCTTACATTTTTCAGACTAACAATCTTCCAACCTATTCGAATAACGTATAAGGAATAAAAGAAGTTTTCGTTTCTCTTATTGAAAAGTTTTTAACATTTGCTTTTTGAACAAGTTTAATTTAGACAGTTCTGATAAATCTGCGTTAAATTTCAAATGTAGTTTGTTCAGTATTATTGGCGTCCTATTTTGGACTACAATGTAATCATTCTACTATCTGCCTGGGTAGGCTTGTCGTCCCAATAATTACGTTTACACGTCAGGAAAAATGAGTAAAATTTAAATCTGAGAATAATTATATCATATAATAAATGTTTTAACAGGAATAAGAGAAAGTCGTGTGAGGGTACTCCGATTTATAGTGTTCTCTAATGAGTAGTAATTTCTTTTACATTAATTAACCCGAACTTTTGTTGAATTTATTTATTTCTTTATAATTTGACTTTTTCATTTTGTGGAACTTCAACCTAATCTGTTTCCGCATGGGCAAACTTGAGAATGCTGGTTTGTATGGGGTTGGTTGCATGGCGGAACGTATGAACGTTATTGTTATCGCTATTTATGCGTAGCCACTTGGAGAAATCATTGCCCTTATAAAATTCTCCTCTTTGTATTTTTGCCGCTACTTTCAAGAGCCATTTTCTTTTGTCCCTTAGAATCACGTACTCTGTGCCTTTATCTATTAAAGCCATTTTACCTTTTATTGTTCCTTCCCTAACTTTATTTATTTATTTTCTTTTGTATTCCTTTTTATGTTATTTTTCTTTGTATAGGGAGTTTGGTAAACTTTGTTTTAGGGAAAAATTCTCCAATATATAATATATATATAAAATAATAGATTTTCAAACGCCATACCTGGACAAGATCCACAGGAAATTCGTTACAATTTTGAGAAATGTGTAGTTATTCTGTTAGAAAAGTTGGTTCACTAATTTGGTGTTGAAGTGAACGAGATATTTACTTATTACCATGAAGTATTGCAATCTATCAGAAGTTGAAATTGAAACTTTACCGGAAATACTAGGGTAGGATGATAAGTTTCCGTCCTAACAAGGAAGAAACAAAAATGATGACATAAATTCATCATTTTGTGTTCTCTACAAAATCTCCTCGTAAATTTATACACTGGCGTTAAGGGTGCTACAGTGCTCGGATTCTTTTTGTGTGGAGATGCTTTCGGCTCCAACTATTTCCTTGCAACTGTATTATTTCAATATAATGTACGACTCGATCTTCTACTAAGTAATATTAATAAAAATTCTGAGTTTCAGGAAAATCGGTTTACTGAAAATACTTTCGTATTATATTTCGGATGCACATATTTTTACTTTCTCTTACTCCTAGTAAGAGGAAGTATTGTAATCGTGTCAAATTTTCGATATCGAGTTTTCACCGGAAATATCGGTTTTGAGGTCCCCTGAATCCGAAAAAGTGGTTTTTAGCAAATGGTCTGTGTGTGTGTGTGTGTGTGTGTGTGTGTGTATGTATGTATGTGAACAGCATAGGGCGAAAACGAAAAACCGTAAAATGTTGAAACTTCATATTCCGTTTAGGTATCACCATGGGATCTGACAGTGCGTTATCTGTCGAAATTCCTCAACCGGAAGTACCACTTTACCAGTTAAATTTTTTACTTTTTTGCGATTTTCTCAAAAATGACTCCGACGATTTTCTTTAAACTTGAAACATCAACCACACATACAAAGAGCTTCAACTTTTATTAGAAACATTTCACCGGGAAAATGCATTAAAGGCACTTTTGGGGGAGGGGCGGGGTTAGGTTTCCATCTAAAGTGCTATTTCAGTTTATTAGACAATTCTGTCATCTCAATGATGTTAATTAGAATTAAATATGTTGTTGAAATTCCGAGTTTGAAAAAAATCACATAACCGGAAGTTTGTTTACTTTACCACTTTACTAAATGATTTTTTCACTTTTTCGCTATTTTCTCAAAAATTGCTCCGACAATTTTCTTGAATCTTCTTACATAAACTAAACATACAAAGATCTATAACTTTTATTTGAAACATTTGTCTGGTGAAATTCATTTAAGGGCACTTTTAGGGGAGGGATGGGGTGATGTTTTCTCTAGAGTGCTATCATAGTTGATTATACAATTCTATCATCCAAACATAATTAATTAGAAACAAATAGATGTGGCAAAATTCCGAGTTTCAAGAAAATTAGTAAAACCGAAGTGCGCTTTTACTGGACAGTTTTTTTCCAGTTTTCAACGAATTTCATTAAATTTGGTACACAAACTATAAAATTTGTCAATTATAATTCTGAGAACTGGAGTAAGAGAAAGTTATGTGAGTGTTTCACACCAGATTATTTTTTTTTTTAGATATGTGTGTGAAATTTTTTAATAAATTATAAATATTATAATATAAAACTTATAAATTTTTGTAACTAGGTAATTTATTTATACGGATTAATCTATGCATATAAAGAGAAATGCCCTGACTAATTGAGTGATCGATTCATCAATGCAAAACCGAAACTACTGAAATACGAAATGTAGACAGTAGGTTCCTTTTGTGACCTAGAAACTCGATTAAAAAAGGATTTTTCGAAAGTCGACCGCTAAGGAAATGATAGGGGGTTGTCAAAGTTTGTGTGGTTAAAAATATTATAATATGCGAATGAAAGGGATGATATTAATAATTTAACACGTATTTTTTTAAATTCGTAACTAATCTAGAAACATCTAGAAAGCACTGTAGGAATTTCAAGCGGTCAAAGTCGCAGGTAAGTGCTAGTAAATCATAAATCAAAACTATGTAAATCGCTGTGAGTGAAAGTCGTGTTCACACCAAACTTTAATATATTGTAATGAAAGTAACAAAGTAAAAATTGGTTATTACAGTGTTTTGAATAATATTCTCATCACTGCTATAGAGACCAAGTACACTAAACTAATTAGATTAAATTCAATTCACTCATGCTATGCGGGTTTATATAACCTCTCATAACAATGTGAACAAAAACCCGGATACGAGTGCAGCAGTGCTGTCCTTAAATATTCTTTTCCTAGGAGCTTTTGCAGCTCACTCTGTTCTGGTGACTGGCAGTGCACTGAAAAGGCTCCAGTCGCCAATAACCATGGATATTGATGCGCATTAATTAAAAAAACAAAAAGTATTATTCCTCCTTAGTTCTGTTAATTAAGGACGTTTCTTTCTTTTAATTGTCACCACAAGAATAAAATCTTGCTGTCAGCGGATGATGGATTTCTTAGAAAAACGTCACTTGATGGCATAGTGTTAGAGTTGAAGAAAATATGCAGAACTAATCCGGACAAATAACACTCAAATTAAAAACACAAGTTTTTTTAGTAAGAAGACTCTTGTTCAACTTGGGATCTAGTTTAATTAGATATTCCATTATTAAAATTCTACTGTGAAACACTCACACAACTATATATTTCTACCGTAAGTCTTTCTAGAATATATTTCTAGAAAGACTTACGGTATTTCAATTCTAATAATGTTTAAGAATAATTTGTTTGAAAAATCCTAATTTTTTACTTTTACTTTGTCTTATTGCTGGAAGAGAAACTGTTACGATTTTGAGATTCCCATTAGCTAACACAAACGCAAAATTATACGAAACATTTTGGTCAAAATCCACCAACCGACCGATAATGCAACTTTAAACAATAGGTTTTTGAACTTTTATTTTGGTATTTTGTCAAAAATGGCTCAAATGAGTTTGTTTACAAAAAAAAAAAATTGAAAGAAGCTAAAGTCACAAATATGCATTATAATCGTATAGAGCTTCATTATTAATATAGAAGGGTGGGCGTTACATGTTGGTAGACAGCGTAGGCCGGTAGTTATTACAATGTAGTTACAGTAAGCGTTACTAGCATTGAAGGAACTTAAATTGCATGAGAATTTCTTTAATTTTTTGTTGATTCATCTTTGCACATCACTCTACTATCTCTTCATTCGTTTTTCTTCTTCGGTAAAAAAAAATCCCTGAGACAGGAGCCAGAAGGAAGATTTTATAACCTATTTTAGCTATTGACAATAAAGTGAGATCTGCTCGCTCTTGTAATGAATCGCTTGAATCATTGGTTTCATCATTCTTTCTTCCCAGCTAGTTCTTTATTTCTCTTTGATTGTCTTTGTTCATCCTCACTTGAACCTTTGTTCATAATTCGTTGAAATCCCTTGACGGGGATGTGCAGTTCACCCCCCCCCCCCACTCAAACTCACTTTCATAGAATAATTTGAACTCTATAGACAGATAGATAGATGAATATAAATTGATTGAAGTAGAAAAACAGAGCTGCGCGCTGTGAATGACGTGTTCAATCATGTCAATGTCTTGAACACATCAAACATCGTACTACAATGTAGTATATTTCTATTTTGTTGACCCCAATTTTTTTGTATTAATTTAGATATTAACCTCAAAATAGCATATATACAATTAAACGTACTATTTATAAAGGTTTTAAATCAATGAATGGAAACTAATGAATAAACATTCATGGATACATGTATACAAATGGATAATATATACAAATAAATAAATTTAGTTCCAAATTATTTTAGATCTATGATGTCCAGTGGTTACCCTTTTGGCCTCGTTTCATAATAAATCGATGACCTAAAACTTATAACCTGTTCCGAATATTATAATAATAATAATAATAATAATATTAATTATTATACTGCCTTTAAAATGTTCAAGTAAATATCATTTTGCAAAATAATAACGAAAATATATATTTTATATTTTCATTAACAATTTTTAGTAATTTTTACTGCCACTCACTCCTAGTAATAGAAAATTGAATTTTCACCGGTAATACAAGTTTGTGAGGTCCTCTGAGTACGAAAACTATGGTTTTTGCGACAGATATATATAATATATATATCTGTGTGTGTGTACGTGTGAGGCGATTTTACAAACTGTCTCAAAAACGAATAATCCCACCAAACTGAAACTTGGTATTCCGTTTAGGTACGATCTAACTTGGTATTCCGTTTCGGGCAAAATCCATCAACCGAAAGTGGTGACTTTACAGATTCTTTTTTTCGTTTTTTTTTCGCGATTATCTGGAAAACAATTTCAACGATTTTCTTTAAACTTCATTTCTTCAAAAACACCTAAATTTCGATCGCTATTTTTACATGAAAATATTTGCCTGGGAAAGGTAGCATTAAGGTTTTCTATATATATATAAACACTTCATTATAATAATATGATTCTACCATTATCATATGTTTTTGATGTTTTTGAAATTTTCTCGAACGATGTAAGGATTTTCATTAAACATTTGAAACCGTTTTCTCCAAAAATTGATTGAAAAAATTAATTGGTAGTTCTGCGGAATTTGTGTCGTTCAATTTCAAATGTTCCCTGCATGAAGTTGGGTCAGTGTTATCACATGTAACAGTGTCTTCTTTATGTTATTCCTTACATTTTTCAGACTACAATCTTCCAACCTATTCGAATAACATATAAGGAATAAAAAAAGTTTTTCGTTTCTCTTCTTGAAAAGTTTTTAATATTTGCTTTTTGAACAAGTTTAATTTAGACAGTTCTGATAAATCTGCGTTAAATTTCAAATGTAGTTTGTTCAGTATTATTGGCGTCCTATTTTGGACTACAATGTAATCATTCTACTATCTGCCTGGGTAGGCTTGTCGTCCCAATAATTACGTTTACACGTCAGGAAAAATGAGTAAAATTTAAATCTGAGAATAATTATATCATATATAATTGCTTTAACATGAATAAGAGAAAGTCGTGTGAGTGTTTCACACTCGATTTATAGTGTTTTCTAATGAGTAGTAATTTCTTCTACATTAATTAACCCGAACTTTTGTTGAATTTATTTATTTCTTTATAATTTGACTTTTTCATTTTGTGGAACTTCAACCTAATCTGTTTCCGCATGGGCAAACTTGAGAATGCTGGTTTGTATGGGGTTGGTTGCATGGCGGAACGTATGAACGTTATTGTTATCGCTATTTATGCGTAGCCACTTGGAGAAATCATTGCCCTTATAAAATTCTTCTCTTTGTATTTTTGCCGCCCCTTTTAAGAGCCATTTTCTTTTGTCCCTTAGAATCACGTACTCTGCGCGTGTATCTATATTAAAACCATTTTACCTTTTATTGTTCCTTCCCTAACTTTATTTATTTATTTTCTTTTGTATTCCTTTTTATGTTATTTTTCTTTGTAAAGGGAGTTTGGTAAACTTTGTTTTAGGGAAAAATTCTCCAATATATAATATATATATAAAATAATAGATTTTCAAACGCCATACCTGGACAAGATCCACAGGAAATACGTTACAATTTTGAGAAATGTGTAGTTATTCTGTTAGAAAAGTTGGTTCTCTAATTTGGTGTTGAAGTGAACGAGATATTTACTTATTACCATGAAGTATTGCAATCTATCAGAAGTTGAAATTGAAACTTTACCGGAAATACTAGGGTAGGATGATAAGTTTCCGTCCTAACAAGGAAGAAACAAAAATTATGACATAAATTCATTTTATTTCTCTACAAAATCTCCTCGTAAATTTATACACCGGCGTTAAAGGTGCTACAGTGCTCGGATTCTTTCTATGTGGAGATGCTTTCGGCTCCAACTATTTCCTTGCAACTGTATTATTTCAATATAATATACGACTCGATCTTCTACTAAGTAATATTAATAAAAATTCTGAGTTTCAGGAAAATCGGTTTACTGAAAATACTTTCGTATTATATTTCGGATGCACATATTTTTACTTTCTCTTACTCCTAGTAAGAGGAAGTATTGTAATCGTGTCAAATTTTCGATATCGAGTTTTCACCGGAAATATCGGTTTTGAGGTCCCCTGAATCCGAAAAAGTGGTTTTTAGCAAATGGTCTGTGTGTGTGTGTGTGTGTGTGTGTGTGTGTATGTATGTATGTGAACAGCATAGGGCGAAAACGAAAAACCGTAAAATGTTGAAACTTCATATTCCGTTTAGGTATCACCATGGGATCTGACAGTGCGTTATCTGTCGAAATTCCTCAACCGGAAGTACCACTTTACAAGTTAAATTTTTTACTTTTTTGCGATTTTCTCAAAAATGACTCCGACGATTTTCTTTAAACTCGAAACATCAACCACACATACAAAGAGCTACAACTTTTATTTGAAACATTTCACCGGGAAAATGCATTAAAGGCACTTTTGGGGGAGGGGTGGGGTTAGGTTTCCATCTAAAGTGCTATTTCAGTTTATTAGACAATTCTGTCATCTAAATGATGTTAATTAGAACTAAATATGTTGTTGAAATTCCGAGTTTGAAAAAAATCACATAACCGGAAGTTTGTTTACTTTACCACTTTACTAAATGATTTTTTCACTTTTTCGCCATTTTCTCAAAAATAGCTCCGACGATTTTTTTGAAACTTCGTATATAAACTAAACATGCAAAGATCTACAACTTTTATCTAAAACATTTCTCTGGGAAAATTCTTGTAAGGGCACTTTTAGGGGAGGGGGGGGAGGGGATGTTTTTCTCTAAAGTGCTATCATAGTTGATTATACAATTCTATCATCCAAACATAATTAATTAGAAATAAATAGATGGCGGAAATTCCGAGTTTCAAGAAAATTAGTAAACCGGAAGTGCGCTTTTACTGAACAGTTTTTTCAGTTTTCGACGAATTTCAGTAAATTTGGTACACAAACTATAAAATTTGTCAATTATAATTCTGAGAACTGGAGTAAGAGAAAGTTATGTGAGTGTTTCACACCAGATTTTTTTTTTTTAGATATGTGTGTGAACTTTTTTAATAAATTATAAATATTATAATATAATACTTATAAATTTTTGTAACTAGGTAATTTATTTATACGGATTAATCTATGCATATAAAGAGAAATGCTCTGACTAATTGAGTGATCGATTCATCAATGCAAAACCGAAACTACTGAAATATGAAATGTAGACAGTAGGTTCCTTTTGTGACCTAGAAACTCGATTAAGAAAGATTTTTTCGAAAGTCGACCGCTAAGGAAATGATAGGGGGTTGTCAAAGTTTGTGTGGTTAAAAATATTATAATATGCGAATGAAAGGGATGATATTAATAATTTAACACGTATTTTTTTAAATTCGTAACTAATCTAGAAACATCTAGAAAGCACTGTAGGAATTTCTAGCGGTCAAAGTCGCAGGTAAGTGCTAGTAAATCATAAATCAAAACTATGTAAATCGCTGTGAGTGAAAGTCGTGTTCACACCAAACTTTAATATATTGTAATGAATAGGGAACGGATTCGTATGTATTTACATGTTTTTTTCTAGGCAATTTACAGACGTTTTTCAACTAGAAGTATTCATACTGACACTTTTTAAGCCGTTTGAGTCTACTTTTATTTCACATATTTCCACATATTTGGATGTTATCGCATATTTATACATATTTTTTCATATTTTTTATTTTGGACATATTTTCATAATTGGGAGGTGGTTGACGGAACTGTGAACCACAGACTGTAGGGCTGTGAATCACAGTGGGTACAATGGTTATTGTAATTTACACAGAATGCTGCTAAACAGTGACGGGCACTTGTTAGTTCTTTGAAGTTGTCTGACGTTGTCTGTTCTTTCAGCTCGTTCGTTGAAGTGTCCAATTCATTTCGTTCGGTCACTTAGTGTATTCTTTTTTGGGTGAAATGCCACGAACATCGGCCTCAAACAGACAACTGGTTGCTAAATATCTTCGCGAGTTTCCAGCAGAACTTTTTCGAAGTGATGGAGACATTTTGTACTGCACAGCTTGTGACAAGCGCGTTTCTTGCTCTCAACGTTCCCAAGTCACCCAACATATTGCCACCGGATCGCACATAGAGAATAAAAACAGAAAGAAAGAGAGGACGTCCTATCAAGCCTTCCTTACATCTCCATCATCAAGTAAGTCTACTCTGAGTACAGATCTGTGTCGGGCTTTGGTTAGAGCAGATATCCCTTTCCACAAACTTAAAAACCCTCATTTCGAAGGATTCTTAGAGACCTATATTGGGAAAAAAATGCCTGACGAGAGCACTCTGTGGAAAAACTACCTGGAAGATATCTATAAAGATACACTAACCAAAATTCGAGAACATATCAAAGATGGACCGATTTGGGTGTCAATTGATGAAACCACTGACGTTGAGGGCAGGTATATTGCCAATCCAGTTATTGGAAAACTTGACAGTGATGCTGATGTGCATTCAAAGCCATTCCTTTTGAACTGTGAGGTTCTCGAAAAATGCAATCATTCCATTTCACGATTCTTCGATGCCTCAATGCATATCCTATGGCCCAGTGGAGTTTTGAAAGAAAAAGTTCTTTTGTTTCTCTCTGATGCTGCCCCCAACATGGTCAAGGCTGGGCAATCTATTCAGGTATTTTATCCTAAGATAATTCATGTGACGTGTATTGCTCATGCCTTGCATCGAGTAGCAGAAACTGTCCGATCTTTGTTCAGTGACGTAGTTCCTTAATCTCCTCGGTTAAAAAAGTGTTCTTAAAAGCACCAAGTCGCATTAAAATGCTAAAAGATCTCTATCCAGACTTGTGCCTTCCACCAGAACCAATATTGACAAGATGGGGTACTTGGGTGGAAGCAGCTCAGTATTACTATGAAAACTACAATAAAATCAAGAATGTCCTTTCACATCTCGAAGGCGAAGCAGTAGCGATAAATACAGCCAAGTCTTTATTCGAGAAACCTAATTTAAGGAACGACCTTGCATTCATTTCTGACAATTGCGTATTTCTTGCAGAAGCCATTATCCAACTTGAGTCCCAAAATGTTCGACTCACAGAAAACGTGTCCAACATTAAAAAAGTCATCGAAAAGGTGGAAGGAATACCTGGGAGTAAGGGAGATCTGATCAGATCAAAACTGGTAGAAGTACTGAGCAAGAACAAAGGGTGGGAGACCATCTGCCAGATTTCTGATATTATCAGTGGAACAGAAGTCACCTCAGAACATCGTGTACCCTTTACAACCAACGAGATAACTTTTTTCAGCAAGGCACCTATAACATCTGTAGATATTGAACGATCTTTTAGTCCATCTTACGCCCAGATCGTCGTCACTTTACGTTCCAACATTTGAAATTTCATGTGGTTGCAAACAATTTCGAAGAGAGTGTTTCAAAATTGAAAATTTAACACATCTTTTTATAAATAGCAAAAATGTTCTTTGTTGTATAAATCATTATAACTTGTAAAAACAAATTATTTTGTTCCTAATAAATTATTATAAATTGTAAAAATGTTCTTTTCTTGTATAAATAATTATAACTTGCCCCCCCCAAAAAAATTCCATTTTCATAAAAAAAAATGTCCATTTTACTTAAATATTCCAGAAAATATTTTAAGAAAATCACATATTTTCCACATAATTGACGAAAATAAATGCATATTTTAATTAAATATTTGGCATTTTTAAATACATAAAAATCCGTTCCTTAGTAATGAAAGTAACAAAGTAAAAATTGGTTATTACAGTGTTTGAATAATATTCTCATCACTGCTATAGACCAAATACACTAAACTAATTAGATTAAATTCAATTCACTCATGCTATGCGGGTTTATATAACCTCTCATAGCAATGTGAACAAAAACCCGGATACGAGTCCAGCATTGCTGTCCTTAAATATTCTTTTCCTAGGAGCTTTTGCAGCTCGCTCTGTTCTGGTGACTGGCAGTACACTGAAAAGGATCCAGTCGCCAATAACCATGGATATTGATGCGCATTAATTAAAAAAACAAAAAGTATTATTCCTCCATAGTTCTGTTAATTAAGGACGTTTCTTTCTTTTAATTGTCACCACAAGAATAAAATCTTGCTGTCAGCGGATGATGGATTTCTTAGAAAAACGTCACTTGATGGCATAGTGTTAGAGTTGAAGAAAATATGCAGAACTAATCCGGACAAATAACACTCAAATTAAAAACCCAAGTTTTTTTAATAAGAAGGCTCTTGTTCAACTTGGGATCTAGTTTCATTAGATATTCTCATATTAAAATTCTAGTGTGAAACACTCACACAACTTTCTCTTACTGCAGTTTACGAAGATTTAAGTGACAGATTTTCTTCAAACTTATAATTTTGACTTAATATTGGGCTTGGCCTCAGTTTTATATCTACTGGAGAATATAAACTTAATAAAATAACTTTTTTGAGGAAATCATTCACTCCCCCACTCCCAAAATTTCTTTAAATAAACTTTTTCAGAAAAAAAAGTAATAAAATTCGTCAGTGTTTTATAGATAGAATCGTAGAACACTGTTTCCGGTCTGAAGTGATATTCTTCAAACTCAGAATATTGGCAACATATTTAATTCTGAGTAATATTATTTAGATGAAACAATTATATAGTAAATGGTAATAGCACTTTAGAGGAAAACGTAATCCCATCTCTATCCCAAAAGTACCCTTAAATGATCAAAGACATTTTCCGTGATAGCCTGCTTCATTTTGTAATCATCGACCGGTCGGGCGTTCGCCTATCTTCAGGAATGCGTTTGTCAGACAGTTTGATAACACGACATGCACAGAGCAAATTCAGTTTACGCACTTAGAAGCAGGCTATCACAGAAAATGAATTTTCCCAAAGAAATTTTTCAAATAAAAGTGTAGCTCTTTCTAAGTGAGTTTAATATAACAAGTTAAAAAAAAAATCTTTGGAGACGTTTTCAAGAAAATCGCAAAACACTGACGAAATCCATTGATTGTGTAAAGTGTCACTTCCGGTTGAGGAATTTAGATAGATAACTTCCTGTCGGATCCAATGGTGATCTCCACACGGAATGTTAAGTTTATACTATACTCCTATTTTTCTTTTTTCTTTTTTGAGCTATGTTGTTTACACACACGCACGCGCCCACACAGAGCATTTTTCTAAAACCACTTTTTCGTACTCATGGGCCTTCAAAACGTGTATTTCCGTTGAAAACACGATATCGAAAATCTGATCGCAATGCTTAGTAAAAGTAAAATCAATAGAAAAATTCTTCAAATAAATATTCATAATTAATTAATAATTCATCATGCTTTTTTTATATAATTTAAAAATAAGTATCTGTAGAACATTAGTGTTTATCATTTTATTTTTATTATCTTATTCCTAAGAAAATAAAGTACTATTTACATAAATTAAAGAACTTTGCTGGCCAGCAAAGTTCTTAGGACTTATAAAAAGAAATTGCTAAGCTTCTTTTATAAGTAAATAACTTTAATCTTTTTCGCAAATATTTATGTAATTTATTTATTTATTTATCAGTTTCTTAGCGATAATATTGCCCTTTTAAATAATTCTAAATACTTAGCAAATTTTTGTTTAGTTTGTATGAAACTTCACAGTTTAGGTTTTTTTTTATTTATTTCATTTTAAATTTATGGCTGAGCCAAGTACTTCTTTTTCTTCTAATTAATACGTACTAACGCAACTATGGTTAAATGAATAAAATATGACCCTGCTTTTCTTTCTATAATTAGCTTCAGTGACAAGAAAAAAAAGCTTTGGCGATGCATTAAATGAAGGCTAAAATTCTTGGAATGGTTATCCATTGTTTTTGTCTGCCATTTGACACTAAGTTCGTGCACTGGTTTTTCCATTATTGTCATCTCCAAGTGTTGCAATGGAACATGGGCTCTTTCAAATCAAGAATCTTTCTGTTTTCATTGGCTGAATCCCAGTTTTAATTTTTAATTTGTCTTTGTTACGCCATGTTTTCATCATATTTATATTTTTTAATTAATAAGGTTGAGGCTTTTAAATGCTATAAATTAATGCATTTTTTAATTGCATATTTTTTTTTTTTAGTTCTTCTGTCTACAATGTCTGTCTTGCAATAAATTAGAAGAAACAAATTGATACAGATTCGATTAATTTTTTTTTTTTTTTAGCGCATCTTTCGGAAACTATATATAATATCGAATTAGGTAACTTAGGATCCAATAAAAATTATCCTTCACTGACACTCTTCCCTGTAAAGTGCTTTTTCCATGTATCTTTATAATCTACGAATTTAATATAATTTAACATTTTTGGATTTTAATAATCACAATATTTGGAAAGAATTTAATACATAAATACATAACTAACATTAATAAATTATTTATTCAATTATTTTCTTTATTTAAGGCGCTTCAATATCTGTGGTCATTAATATTAATTACTTTCTCTTACATCAGAGGAGTAATTTATTGCGATCATGTCGAATTTTCGAAATTTAATTCTCACATTTTGAAGTCCCATTGGTCAGAAAAAGTGGTTTCTAGAAAATGATCTATCTGTATATATATATATGTCCAGCATAACTAAAAAAAAAACGAAAATCCAGAAAACTTAAACATGGATGTTAGGTATGTCGACTAATCATATAACAAAATCTACAACTTTTAATTGAAAACATTCTTCTGGGAAAATTCATTTAAGAAATATTCTGGAAGACGTGCGAAGTTTGGATTTTTCACTAAAGTTTCTTTTTTCAATAAATTATACGATGCTATTGTTTATTATTTGTATACGATTAATTTATTGTATTTAATGTGTTGCCAACATTCCGAGTTTGATGAAAGTAGGTTTACCGGAAGTCCTACTTTTAAATTTTTTTTTTTTTATGCACAAATAGTTATATTTCCCGCGATATATGTGAAATTTGTAGCTAGATAACATCCATATCTTCTATATAAATAAAATTGTAAATATTTGTTTGTTCAAAATCTTAAATCTGCGAAAGTTCTTCACCAATTGCTTTGAAATTTTGACACAACATTGCATTCGAATACGCGCGTGTTTTTATATAACTACTATTATATACATGTCACACCTGTGACAGGTAAAAAAATGATTTTTTTGAAAAACAGCGCCATCTGTTGGACGTAAAAGCAACACACCCTATATTCAATAATTTACGATTAAAATTAACTACAAGTATGCGTGCCCAGCTGCAAAACGATCGATCAGCTGAGATATTCTCACATCAATTGCTGAAAATTGGGAACGGAAAGGTGCTGGTTGATCTGACCTCAGGACGAATTTCCTTGCCTCATAATTTTAGTGACGTCAAAAGAAGAATTGGTTGAAAAAGTATTTCCCAATATTCAAGCCAATTATGATAATCACGATTGGCTAAGTGAACGAGCGATTCTTGCGGCCAAGAACAAAGACGTCTACGAACTTAACAATATTATTCAGCCTAACATTCAGTCGAACATTCCGTGACTCGACTGTGACACGGATTGCTTCTCACATAGACAACTATATTTTGCGTGTTCTAGAGGCGGCATACCAGGCAATCTCTATATCTGCACAGAAATGGAGCAACAAACAGAGGGAACGAACATACCAGTTCGTTGACACTGTTGTGGAAGCAGATGAAGCGGTTAATTATCCAACAGAATTTTTTGAATTCACTCGAGCTGCCAGGGATGCCACCGCACTTACTGCAATTGAAAATCGGCGTGCCAATTACCATGTGGCGAAATATCAACCGGCCAATACTTTGCAACGCGACACGCGGCTTGCAGTAAAAAAATTAATGAGCAACGTCGTAGAAGTAACAATCTTGACAGGACCTTTCAAAGGTGTAGATGTTCTCATTCCTCGCATTCCTATGATTACAACGGATATGCCATTTCAATTTAAGAGATTGCAATTCCCAATTCGATTGGCGTTTGCCATCAACAAAACTCAGGGCCAATCTTTAGAAATAGTTTAGATCTAGACACGGATTGCTTCTCACATAGACAACTATATTTTGCGTGTTCTAGAGGCGGCATACCAGGCAATCTCTATATCTGCACAGAAATGGAGCAACAAAAAATATTGTATACCCAACAGGCGTTGTGAAATTGAACATGTTAGAAACGTGTGCTTTCTATTTTCTTTCTTTTCCATTTAAGCAGACTGAGCCACAGCAACCCGTGGCCGGGTACAGCTAGTAAATAAATAAATCGTAACTATGTAAACTGCTGTATGAAAAAATCGTGTGTGGTTTTATAAATCGTGTGTAGTTATCGCTTCGAAATATTAAAGACCATAGCAGGTAAATTCTTATAGAATAGTATTCGTCATTACTTGGGACTTATAAATTTTTTTACTTTATTTTTTTTTTTTGTTAGAAATTTCGTGACAGAAGATATTATATTTTATTACCATTAGAGCGAACGGGCTCTAATGTAGGAAGTAAGAAAGAACGTAAAAGAAAGAGAGCGAAACTTTGAAAGAGTGTGTTTATATGTATGTAGGCTCGTTATCAAAATATGAGGCCGTCATTTCGCCACAAATTTACTGCTATCGCGTTGGGTATATAATAGTATTTCCTGTATATGGATGGCCAACCAAATGTTGGCCACGCAACCAATTTATATTTCAACTCTTAAAAATATTGTTCAGGGTTTTATTTATTTTTTTTTTATTTTTAACTTATGTATATTTTAAATACATTTATTATATGGCTTATCAATATAACAACTTTTTTGTGATATTAAAAATCTGTTATGAAACACTCACACAACTTTCTCATAGTCCTGTTTTTAAAACTGTAATTGATTAACTTTATAGTTAGTATACCAAATTTAAAAACTTACTTCCGGTCATCTGATTTTCTACAAACTCGGAATTTCAACAACATATTTAATTCTAATTAATATTATTTAGATCATAGAATTGTGTAATCAAGTGAAATAGCACTTTAGCGGGAAACCCTCGTCCCATCCCTCCCCCCTCCCGCAAAAGTGCCCTTAAATGCATTTTTCCGGAGAAATTTTTTATATAAAAATTATAGATCTTTGTATGTGTAGTTGAAGTACTAAGTCTAAAAAAAAAATCGTTAGAGCCATTTCTGAGAAAATGCAAAAGTGAAAAAACTATTAATTACTAAAGCAGTACTTCTGGTTGAGGAATTTTGACAGATAACGTACTGTCAGATCTCCTGGTGATGCCTAAACAGAATATAAAGTTTGAACTTTCTACGGTTTTTCGTTTTTGAGCTATTCTATTCATATTCAAACATACCCATACACACACGCACACATACACACAACACACACAGACCATTTGCTAAAAACCACTTTTTGATCAGGGGGAACTCAAAACGGATATTTCCGGTGAAAACTCGATATCGAAAATCTGACACGATTACAATACTTCCTGTTACTAGGAGTGAGAGAAAGTAAAAAATAAATAAACGAAAATTAATAACTACTTTTTTTGATAGATTTTAATTTTTTCTAGAAGTTTTCTGTTTGCTCTTAATCATAATTAAAGCGGTCAGAAACTGCGGTGTAAAAGAAATACAGGCGTGAAACATTCACGCCGTTAATATAATTATAAAATTGTAAAAAAAAGCTTGGTACATGTTGATTATCTACACTAGTATTTAAATGTGATTGCATTGTTGTACTCCAGAAGTCACTGAATTCTGACATCATAAATATCTCATAACCCCCTCTTATAATAAATTTATCGGGGAAAAATGTTTCCAATAAATTGATAGGTTTTATAACTGTGCTGTTAGTATTTTGCAAGTTTAAAAAGAATTTAGAAATGGTATGGAGAAAATTCTGCGAATAAAACTCAAAAATCTAGTCGACCTGCTTCCGTAGTTAACCGATTTTCCGTAAATCTGAAACTCTAACAATATTATAGAGATGATAGAACCACAAATAATAATGAAGTGTGGAAGTTTAGAGGAAAGTAAAATGTTGCAGCTTCCCTGGGCGGGAAGCATTTTCCGAGAAAAATATTTCAAATATAAGTGATACATATGAAGTTTAAAGAATCATCATTAGAGCGTATTTTTGAGGAAAATCGCGAAGAAGTTGAAATTTTCTATTTTATGAAGTTGCACTAACTAATAAATCGAATTTGAATCGAAATCTTTATATCAGATATGGTGTTAAGCCGGCTACACACGTTACTGCATACTTGAACGGTATACTTGCGCAGGTCTTTTGCGCAGGTCTTTTGCGCAAGTATACATGTGATCCACACGGCTCATGTATACTTGAACAAAAAACAGCTGGCGACTATGGCCGATGACGACGATCTCGCTTTAGCTGCTTTTATTTTAATTTACCAAAGAAAAAGTCAACGAAAAGATCGTTTTTTGTGTGTAAAGAATGGCTGAAAAAACGAAAAAGCTATTCACACATTAATTTATTAAGTGAATTAAAATTTTATGCACGGGACTGGCATAATTATCAGAGAATGGATGAAGTAACTTATCTTCACCTTTTATCACTAGTTACTCCTTTGATTAAAAGCAGGACACCAACATGAGACAGGCTATAATTCCACATTTCTGACAGTTTTGTTACTAGTCTGGCATAAGCAACATCTTTTTTACCCTTATCGTGGTAGTCTTTACACTTAATATTCCACAGACACGGTTCGCTTTCATAAATACGAATAAATTCGTCGATAATTGATTTATGCCACTTCCTAAAATTAGCTGACATAATTATTTATGAATTATATATGTTTTGATAAAGTAACCTTTATACACTTTTACTGACTGAGAGATTGCACAATGACGTTTTAAACATGAACAAGATGGCGCGCACAAGTATGCAGTATGAAATTTTAAACATTTTCTGACTTGCGCAAGTCTTCCATACAAACGATCAAGTATGCATGTACAAGCGGACTGCACATGTATACCGTTCAAGTATGCAGTTACATGTGTAGCCGGCTTTTGTATCTAAACAGATTATCAATTATCATATTTCTGCTATATTTTTTGTTGTTTTGGAAATATTTTCAAAAAAAATGTACGTTCACACACATACAGACCTAATTATTTTTTTCATGGAAACATGTATTTCCGGTGAAAATGTAATTTCAAAAATTTAACACGATCGCAAAACTTCCTTCCCTTAATAGGCGTAAGAATAAGATAAAACAATTTATGGGACCTATTATTTCAACAAAAGCTGATTATATCTTCAAAAAAGAAGCCTTTTAGCTGTTTACTGAAACAATTTATTTCTTCAAAACTGAATAAATAATAAAGCTTTTAAATCTATGACAAATTGAATAATCATTCGTAGAAATAAATTCAAACCGTATCTGTCATAATGGTAACATGTGCAACATGCATTTTTAAGTTTTTCAAGACCCCCCCCCCAAAACGCAATACCCCATTCACTCTACCTGCTGTGTGAAATGTTTGCTTTACAATGTGAGAAACGTTCGTTTTTTATCAAGCAGTGGCTCCCCACCCTCCAAAACGCATTCTACGTTAACTTAGAAAAACAAATAAAATTTGTGAATAAAACTGTTCAACGACGTAGAGTTCCAATTGGAAATCAATTGGAATAAATATTTAAACATTTAAACGAATAAACATTTAAAAAGGTAATTTCCAATGTTCTCTAATTATAATTAAATTTTAACAATTTTACACAATAAAGATACATTTTGTTTTTTTTCCGTAAAATGAAAATATTTAATTAAAAAAAAGAAATGTTTTTAATAAATGTAATGAAAAGATAATTCTATCAAATTTAATTAAAATTTATAGTTAATTTACAATCTAATTATATATATTTATTAATTCTTTCCTCCTGTAATGTTATTCACAAATGTTTCATCAGAATTTTACTAAATTAAAAAAAAATTTAAAGATGCTGAAATGTTTTAGTGATGGTGTATGGTTTGTGTAGTAGTGGGTAGCTCGAGCGGCTTTGTAAAGGGCTTGTCTGTATGTATGTTTGAGCAAGAGAGAGAAGTACTAGGAATAAGCAAGAGATCATCACTCTTTATGAAATAAATATATTATTCTCTAAATGAATTTAAATTGTTTATAATATTACAACAATATGCTTATCAAATCAATTGTTTATCTAGATTAAATGCTAAACTCTTATAACTGGCACTGAAGTTAAGTGAGCGACTTCTGAGACAAGTGTTCTGATTGAATGTCTAATTCAGACTGTCTTGTTTTAAAGCAGAATTTAGACTCTTTCTTGAAAGAATGCCTTCTCTTGTTAGTTCGAATCCTCCCCTGTGAGAAGGGGCAAAAAAAAACAGGTGACTAAGTTCAATGAACTCTTCTGTAACGGTGGTTTTCTATCTGGGTGTACCCATTTTGCTAACCAACTTGCATTTTTCTTTCAAATCATAATTTTCTTCAAATTATATTTATAGATATAATTTTTTGGCATCCATCACAATGCCATGGTAATTTTCTTTTTTTTACTTAAAAAATTTCTCTCACCGAGACCCACATTAATTCCACATAGAAATCGCCAAACCCATATCTTTTCCTTAGAAAAATGGTTCAAAAAATGGAATATCAAACTGAATGAAAATTAATCCCAAAATATTACATTCACCCTACGCCGCATCACTCCTTCACCAATCTATTACAATTTAATTCCTGTTCATAGACAAAATATTAAACTGGAACCCCTCACACATGACTGAATGAATTGGAACTCAATAGACACTATCGATTATTGAAACGACTACTGGACTGCAGATCTAAACTTCGCAAGACAATAAAAGACTGATATATACCTCAAGATACATATAGCTTAAAACCTATTGGACGTTCGGAATTGAGCTATGGGGCTCTAAAGACTACAATCCCTTCAATCCAAAATCCTTCGCTCCATCGTTAATGCTCCTTTCTATGTTTCCAATCTCACAACCATAGAGACTTGAAATTCCTTTCGTCAATCTTGTCGCCCGAACCCGATACAAAAAATTCCATCAATCCCTGCAATCCCATTCTAATCCTTTAGTCTGTCACCTATCCTCCCGCACTAAATCCCGATAACCTACACAAGCGTTTAAAACGCCAGTGGCCTCGCGATTTCCTTTCTTCAAGCGATAAGAGCATTAAGCTCAGCTTATAGGGAGTGCTACCGCTGGGTCGCTTCGCTCCTCGGAGAATGCGTGTGCGCGAGTGCGTGCATGTTTATGTGAAGTGCAGTGCCATTAGTGTTACTTATAGCGTAGAAAACGCTGGTTTAGCAATAAATAAAAAAAAAAAAAAAAAACCTAACAATTTATACTTTTTCTTACAACTGTGAGAGGAAATATTATGATTGTATCAAATTTTCTTAATTGCTTATTCACCGAAAATACATACATATTTTAAGATCCTTTGAACATGAAAATAAAAAAATTGTTTTTGCTGGAATCTGTATAGATATGTGTGTCTTAACCTCAAAGGAAAACAACTAACGAAACACAGAAACACCTAGCGGACGCGACATTTGGTTTTGATTGGATATAATCGGTCAACCGGCAGTTTACAACTGAATGGATTTTTTTAGATTTCTCTTTTTACTTTCTCTCTATTTTTTTTTATTTTATTTTTGAAAACTGCTCCAACGATTTTCTTTACAACTTTGAATATCATTAACTACACAAATAAAGAGCTATAATTTCTTTTTTGAAACATTTTTCCAGGAAAATTCATTTTAGGAGGGTTCAGGAGGAGTGATGTCGTTAGGCATTCCTCTAAAGTAACATTTAACTGAATTTTACAATTCTGACGTCTTTATAATATTAAAAACTAAGAAGTACACCACATACCTATTTAGAACTATTGTTTTTTATAAGGGGAGTTGCACTGCGATCTGAAACTACACTCCCGGCCTCCGAGCAGTGCTCCCTAGTTGCAGACAACATCCCATCACCGGACAGTGAGCTTTAGAGGCTTCTAGAAAGAGAATATCTAAGAGGAGCAAGCTGGATTCGAATCCGGGACCTCCGCGTTGCTAGTCCAGCACACCCCTACTGTGCTAATCCCTTCTCTTATATAGAACTATTACTTTTATGCGAAACTTTCTTCCGGAATAAAGAAAGAATGATTTTTAAAAAGAGCTAAGAGTGAGCTGGGAAATTTTGTTGCATTCAAAAAATATCGTTTTATTGATGCTAAATATTTAATGTAAATTCCAAGTTTGAAAACAAACACAAAACTGACACAAAAAATGTCAGAATCGATATTTAAAAATCCGCAAAATAAGAAAAGATATTATTAGCTAATATCCAAGATTAAATTACGAAAATAAATTCTTCTAGTATCGATAAAAAGAATGTGGATTGTCTATTCGATTGGCTAAGAATAGAAGTGGTGATCTTTTTTCCAATGTCGAAAGAGATAACATCCCACTCTCAATCCCAGTCTCCGTTATAACAAAACACAATTCCAATTGTAGATATAGCTGTGGCACTTGAGAAATGGCCGATTTAAAAAGCGAATGTGAAAAAAGAAAAGAAGGAAAGATAGAGAATCCAATAGGACATACATATACACACACACACACACACACACACACACACAGAGTACCTAACCTGTTGTATTATTCTAGCATTCTCAACCAAAGATCTCTTGCTATTATAATAGGTAGTCAGTTTTATTTACCAGCATTCATGTTGCCGAAATTTATCTAGTTCTCCTCTTTAACTAAATTTTAAATACAATTAATTAGGCTAATTATACTTTAATGAGTTTTTGCAATATTTATTAACACGTTTACTGTATTAGCTTATTAACTTTCTCTTACTTCTGTAAGAGATAACTTTTAAGGTTCTCTGAAAATGAAAAAATTGTTTTATTTTTTGCAAATGGTATGTGTGTGTGTTTGTGTGTTTAGGAAAAATCGCAGATAGCTCAAACGTGATATTCCATTTAGTTCCATCACCGCATCTGAGACAAGGAAGATTTTTTCTGTAGAATTCTTTTCTAGTTTCTGTTTCATCTAAAGTTCCACATCAATACAATGTATGGTTCTGCTACTCTCTATTCTCAAGCAACACTAAAAACATTCCTGAAATTCAAAATTTGAAATAATCGCACCGATGTACGACTTTACCGAATAAGTTTCGGAATTTTCATCATCTTTCTGTGAGCGAGGATCACCAACATACTCAAAAATCTTGCTAGGATTTCACTTTTATTTAGCAGCTTAGTGGTTAAAAAACAAATTCCGCCATTCTTTGCTAAAGTGACTATTTTTTTGCTAAAGCACTAACATAGTATTTTATCATTTATGTTCACAGGTTACCAGAGTAGCATATGGAGCGGACGTTATGAAGTTATACAGTTGGGCAGGCCTCCTTGTATTGGCTGCGGTAGGGGCAGTCGGTGGCCAATCTGGTAGCGCTCAACAATGTCCATTACATCAGGAGATCACACCCTGCCAGTGTGTGATCAAAAAAAATGGTCTAGATATATTATGCGAATCAACAGATTTATTCCATATAAATCGTGCGGCTACCGTATTAAAAGGAAAAGATGGTGTTGTAGTATATTATCTAAAACTGCGACACAACAATCTACCAAAATTACAAAGTTTTATATTCCTTGGCATAGATATCAGACATTTAACAATACATAACAGTAGTCTAGCCGTGGTTGAAGAATCATCACTCAGTTCTATGGGTAAGTGCAGCTTTTTTTATCTTTATTTTTTAAAAAAGAGACTCTTTGAACATCCCTCTCTTTGCCTACTGTAGTCTTCCGTATGTTGACCAAGGACCTTGAGCTATCCTATTACCGAAACCCGTTTGGAAATTCCAGAAACTTGGCGATGGGAACAGCGACGATTGCAAACTCTCAATCAGAAATTCTTCTCTAACCGGGCCTACGACCCTCATAGGCTGGTTGAGCAAAACCCAGATTTATCCCACATTTTTGACATTGAATTTTCACAGAATACTTACTATTATAGAATTCGTATCTGATTGGATTCGCAATATGGAAAACATCATATAATTTTTCCGTGATACCTCTTTATCCTTTTTGCTTATCTACCGTTTTCAGTATTTTCTTATACACATTATATTCAACTTCTTCTTCTTTTTTCTTATCATCATTTTCCCCGGATAATGATTTAAATGCTATAAAAGTGACAGGTATTGTAGATACTATACGAAGTTTACTAAAAATCGTTGGAGCTGTTTTTTTTAGAGAAAACCATGAAAAACCTAAAATTTATTCAGTAAAATCGCACTTCTGGTTGATGGATTTTGCCAGAAAAATGCTTCATATCTGAAGCATTGGTTTAAATTGAATACTGAGTTTGAGCTTCTGGTGGATTCTAAATATGAATAATAGCAAATAATGTTCTTTGAAACGGTAGCCAAATTGATGAATAAACCGTGACTCTTAATTTACGTAATGGACAAACTTCTTATTTATTTTTTGAGAGAGAGAGAGAGAGAAATTATTAAAAAATTTATTGGATACATTTTATAAGAATTTTTAATTAATGAAAAATGAACTCTATTAATTATATAAGGCTTTTACAAATCTCTAGACCTCCGGTGTTAATTTGAATGCCAGAAGACTAGAAATAATGAATTATTTAGCGACAACAGTAAGGCCATGGTTAATTAATCAAACGGAGTAGTAGACAATTCTGCTTTTGAGTTTGTACAGGATGTATTAATGTTGTGCTTACACACTGCGTACTCTATTCAACTTCACATCAAAGCAATAAAACAAACAGACTGGTAGGCAAAATTACTTGCTTCCCAAGTTAAGTTCTATATAACCTTTCTTAAAGGAGGTTGCAAATTGTGCAATAGGTTCCACTATTTCCTCATCCTTTTAATTATTAAGTCCTTTTAATTATTTTCTATTAAATATTATTTTCACTAGTAAAGATATAATTAAAGATGAAATTACAATGAATTCCATAATATTCACGACTACACTAGGTCACGTATGAATGCAGGGAAATATATATTTGATAAATAAAATAAAAAAATATAATAGGTCCCTTCGGTACCCTCTGTTTAGTGAGAAAAAAAGGGGGGGTATTAATTAAATTTATTATCACAATAGAACAACAGACAATAGTATAGGAAACTCGCTTACCTTTTTGAAACAAAGATTCCTTGTTCATAGTCTTCTGAAGATCTCACATATCATCAGTTGGCAGGATTAAAAGAGGATATAGAGATAGGAAATTAATGAATTAATATTGGAAAAAAAATCCCTTGTTCGCATCCCAGAAATCAAAAATTCTTCACCACACACACACTCTGGTATAAGGCTAAAGCTGATGAACGTCAATAATAATTAAAAGAGTATGGACGGCCATGAAAAGGAAACCGGAAGTTAAAACACCATGCAGTTTCACGATTGATAAGTTATACTTATCACAAAAAATCTATTTTTCATTCCTCGGGGACCTCAAAACATTATATTTCCTCCCCGTAGCCTTCTCAGTGCACTGCCGGCAAATATCTGATGCTGACCAGTGTATTTACGTTTTTTTTTGTGTTTGCGAAAGGTTTAGTTTAATAATTATAGCCATTTAATTGTTTTAATTGTTTAATTGTTAAAAAAACTGTCGAGTTTCAAGAAAATTTTGTCAATTGCAAACAGTGTTAACTGCAATGAGAAAAGGAGTGTGAATACTTCACTCCAGGTTTTCTTTTTACCTACTTTCGTCTCTGACATTGAATATCAGACATCTTAGACAATGGCCAATTAAATTTAATGATTTGTAGCAAATGCTTGTAGCTCAGATATTCGCTCAGTTTTCACTTTTCTTGTATTTCTTCTACAATCTATTAGTAAAATATGAACTATTTCATCTTAAAAGTTATATGTGTGTTGTGGAGTTGTACCAGGGTACAGGTGTATTCCTGTAAAGAAAGTCAATTAAATGTGATGTCAATTATAAACCTTTTTCACTTATACATCCATGCGCATTCCATTTAAGTTAACAACTTAAGTATTATATTTTAAGACGCGAAAGAATGTATAGGTGTGTGGGTGTGCGTGTGTGTGTCCGTGCTATTCCTATTAAAGTTGTTTAATAAAAATGCTTTATAGTACGTTAATTACATTTTTATTAAATGGTTTTTACAACTAAATCAAGATTTCATTTTGAGTTTTGCCCCTCCCCCCCCCGCACAAATTTTAGCTGATTTCTGATTCTAGCAGTATATCTCCAATTGTCAGACAACATTGACTCTGAATACTAGAAAGCTTGCAAATTGGAGTGGGAGGGTAGTGACTTGCTGGCCTCAATCTCCTCATTGTTTTCTTTAGACGCTTGATTTGAATCATCCATCAAAAATTAGATGGTTAGAGACCTCTCAGACCCAACCGAATAGATTGCCAGTGAAATGTAATTGGTTTGATGGTGTGTTGTTTGTGTAGTAGTAACGTGTAGCACGAGCGGCTTCGTAAAGGGGCTTGTGAGTGTGTATGTTTAAGATAAAGATACAAGAACTAGAAATAGAGAATAAGAACCACTTTTAAATAAATAATTTAACTATGTATTAAATTAGTAAATTTACAAGGTAATTATTAATTGTGAATCTTGAATTAACTTATAAATGCAGAGATCAAATAACTAGTAACTAGTAGATTGATTTAACTCAAATATTTTAACTTATAACAGCACTGAATTTAAGTGAGCGACTTCTGAGGCAAATGTTCTGGTTGAATGTCTAATTCAGACTGCCCTGTTTGAAAGCAGAATTTAGATTCCCTCTCTTGAAAGAATGCTTTCTCTTCGTTGTTCAAATCCTCCCCTGTGAGGAGGGGCAAAAAGACAAAGGTGACTAAGTTCTATGAACTCTCTGTAACGGTGGTCTTCTACCTGGGTTTTACCCTTTTTTTGCCAACCAACTAGCATTTTTCTCTCAAATCATAATTTTTTTAAAATTATATTTATAATATAATTTCTGGCATCCATTACACCAATATGAATCTAGGCGAATCACTGCCTTTATAAGAAAAACTTCTCGTGCTAGACTGTGGAAGCAACAGGAATAATGGCTGGTTTTTTGTAATCGATCTTGTGGGCCCAAAAAAACTATGTATATAAAAACTTGTTCGAACTAGCTGACCCTAACTGTTGCACTCCAATCAAAGGAAACCCGGAGCATTCAAAATAAAAGTCTAGTTGCAAGAAGAAGTTCTTTAACATCTGAAGCAAAAGAACTGGATAAAATCAACTGGTCAATAATCTACTATTGTCCAATATGAGAGATTTCTAACAATTCTGGATGCAATCACGACGCGGAGGAAACTCGGCGGTTGTCTTTTGCTAATATAAAGATTTTATTGGAATGAAATTCCGACATTTTGGGAAGGAGTGACAAGGCCAGAAAATGTTATGGATGATTAGGAATTTTGTAGCGGCAAAAAAAGAAAGTTGTTGAGTGGATAAGTAGGCGATTGTAAAAAGTTACTTTCTCCCCCCCCCCCAGCATTAATTTCATCAAAAGTTAGTGAAATACAGAGGTGTGTACGATAAATATAGAGGAAGTACTTTCATACTAGGCCCAACAATGTTCAGCCAAACTTCTGTAATTCCGCTTTTGAACTCATACCCATAGTAAATTAGCAAGAGTTTTCCACTAGTTACATTTTGTTTATTTCTTTATTATTATTACGCTAATAATAAATAAAAAAGTTAAAAGCAAAACAACAATAAAAAAAAACCTGAAACAACTTCACAGTTGTAAAATACTAATTTTACACAGCTGTCTCTCACCCCATTTGCCACACAATTGCCCCTATATTTTAAATAAAGTTTCTCCCCCACTCTATTATTCTTTCTCACTCTCACAGTTTCCGTCCATTAGCTTTGTTCTTGTTCATTAAATCCAGGAATCCCCTAACCCTGTACATTCGCACACGTACACTTTTTTTGGGGGGGCAGAATGGTGGCACATTGAACTACCTCCCCGCACCAATCACTCTCTCCTACAGAGACTCATTAACTGTCCCTGTCTCTCCCCCCCCATCCCCGGACACATCTAGTTAAATTAAATTAATTTTACCTTGGCTTGATTAAAGCATAAACAGGGATTCTGTATTATCTTGCACTTTTTCCTCTCTCTAATTACAACTTTTTTTATTTTTTTTTCACGAAAAATTATTGTAGAAAAGGTTTTTTATTTTTTATTATTGAACATTTATTGCATTTACATTAATTTGGATACAGTCACTGAAAAAAAAAAGAAGAGATAATAAAAGTTTATGCAAATTAATGTATATATGTTAATTAATTTTTGTAATTACATTTATTGCGAATTATGAGGAAATTATTCATAATTTCAGCAAAATAGATTTTTAGGATAATAGGTCATTATAAATTCTGAGCGTAATTTTCCAATTTAACAAAATTTTGTTAAATAATTTGAAAAAATAAAAACTTGGCGTGAAAACCCTCACACGCCAGTCTCATACAATTATACATATTGTATATAAAAAAATGATGATTTTTACTTTCTCTTACTTCTCCTAGTGTATTGTAATGTAATCGTGTCAAATTTTCGATATCGAGTTTTCACCGGAAATATCCGTTTTGAGGTCCCCTGAATCCAAAAAAGTGGTTTTTAGCAAATGGCCTTTGTGTGTGTGTGTGTGTGTGTGTGTGTGTGTGTGTGTGTGTATGTGAACAGCATAGCTCAAAAAACGAAAAACCGTAGAAAGTTGAAATTAGATATTACGTTTAGGTATCACCATAGGATATGACAATGCGTTATCTGTCAAAATTCCTCAACCGGAAGTATCTTTACTTACTTACTTACTACCTCACAGTGTAGAGGATCTGCAAAAGAGACGCCACCATTCTCTATGTACTGCCATTGTCTCGGCCTTAGTCAGTGACAGGTTTAGATCCCTGGAAATGTTGGAGAGGTTATCCTCCCATGTCACACGTCTCCTTCCTCACGGTCTTTTTTCCATGCAGCTAGCCTCAAATGCTCTTTTTGAGTGTCTATCTCTGTCCATTCTAGACAGGTGCCCGAATCATCTCAACTGCACTTTTTTGACATGTGATATTAGGGGATCGCATTCCAAATTCCTCCTGATGGTGGTGTTTCTCAAACGATCCCTTCTTGTTTTGCCCTCCGTTCGCCTAAGATACCTCATTTCAGAGTCCTGGATGCGGCTTAAACTTTTTTTAGGAGGGACCAAGATTCGCATCCATATGTCAAAACAGGAGCATAATATTGTTCGGTAAACCATCAACTTAGTCTTTTTAGACACTTTTTTTTTGGCTAAAAAGTTTTTATTGAGTGCTTGGAACAGTCTCCCGAAAGCTGGGAATCTTGAGTTTAACTCATCTTTAATTCTTCCGCTCATAATGACACCTAAGTACTTATATATGTTGACTTGATCTGACTAGTTTTAACATTTATATTGTGTTTCTTCTCTGTTCTCCTTATTACAATAGTCTTACTCTTTTTCAAATTGATCTCAATGCCTTTCTTTTAAAGCTCTTCCATCCACACATTAACATTATATTGGAGCTTGGATACATTAATTTAAAAGTATCTTTACCAGTTCGTGTTTTTTACTTTTTTGCGTTTTCTCAAAAGGTTTTGACGATTTTCTTCAAACTTTGTATATCAACTACACACAAAGAGCTACAACTTTTATTCGAAACATTTCTTTGGGAAAATTCATTTAAGGGAAGTTATGAGGGAGGGGGAGGGGTAGGGTTAGGTTTTCATCTAAAGTGCTATTTCAGTTTATTATACAATTCTATCATCTAAACAAAATTAAATAGATGGGCAAAATTCCGCGTTTCAAGAAAATTAGCAAACCGGAAGTGTGCTTTTATTGAACAGTTTTTTTCAGTTTTCGACGAATTTCATTAAATTTGTTACACAAACTTTGACACAAAATTTGTCAATTATAATTTTGAGAACTGGAATAAGAGAAAGTTGTGTGAGCGTTTCACACCAGATTTTTTTTTAAAAAAAACTTCAAATTTTGCTAATTTGTCCAAATATCAATATAATGGGGGTGGTACTGGGGACCTAATTACCAAACTACCATCCCAAATAGGCTGGAAAGTGCCAAGCAGGAAGGAATAACAGAATCAAAACTATATATTTGAAATTAACGCCACATATTTCGCAAAAATAATCTAAATTTTTTTTTGTTAAAAAAGTTTCAAATTAAAGTAATAGCTGTGCAGTTAAGACACCAAGTTTAAAGGAAATCGTTGTATCTGTTTTTGAGATAATTCCAAGAAAAAATCTCAAAAACTTATTCTGTAATAGTTGTACATTTCCGCTTAATAAATTTTGAATTCTATCAATGCCTGTAAATATACCTGCATTAATATTGTGTAGGTGGTAATAAAAACCTATATTGTACTGAAGTGGTACCTCATCCGTGGAAGCTTTGTGGAACATGTTGAAGAAAATTTATTTTGGAAGAAATTATTGTTTATACTGTTAGGTGGCGCTTTTTTATGAGAATTTTAGAAACTTAAATATCCTTTAGGCTAATGGCTTATAAGTGTAAATCGCTGCCGGAAAAAAACGTCTCGAAAATATGTGTAAGTAAAAGTAACACCTATTTGTTCAGTTATATTTGTATCGTCCTAATAAAACACCGAAAAAAGACAGTTGCTTAAAGCGACAAACAATTTGGTGGGTTGAGGTCGCAGACCCCCCCCCTTGGTGAGCTTTTTTTTTTTTTTTACTAATCTGAGCACTTAAAATTAAAAAGAGTATTTCCGCTGAAAATTCCATTTCATGAACATTTCAAGACGATCAAAATATCAGTACTTTCTCATAAATTGAAATCGTAGATAAAATAAAATCGAAATTTAAAGAAAAATTAAAATTAAAGTATTGATTAAAGTATTAATTAAAAGAAAGTATGAAGGAGTTCGTGGATGCGGAATGGAGCTTCTTGTTAACGAAAAGAAAACTCAGTTCCTAGAAACATCAAGAGTACATGGAAGGAGAGCCTGCATGCATAGAGGCAGCCTGCAAGTAGAGGACAAGGTCTTAGAACGTGTGGAGACCTTTAAGTATTTCGGAGCGCAATAAAGTCGGATTTAGGTAAGGGCTAGAAATAGCAGCGGCAAACCAATGTAATTACGCCTTACAAAAAATTTTCAAATCCCGCGATACTTCCAGAGAGGCCAAAATAATAATATATAAAACTGTCCTTAGGCCTGCATGGTCTCTAACGAGTGCTAATCAATATTTGCTGGGAGTCTGAGAGAGGAGAATCCTCCGTAGGATCTATGGATCTGTGTGCGAGAACGGCCAGTGGCGTATTCGCACCAATGCTGAGCTTCGAATCCTTTTCGGAGAGGCGGACCTGGTGGCCAGATTGAAGCAAGCGAGACTAAGATGGGCTGACCACCTGACGAGAATGGATCGCGGACGCGGATCAAGAATGGCGCTGGAGGGCGGGTCGGGAGGCAAGAGGCCCAGGGCCGCCCAGCAAATAGAGGCATTGACCAGTTGGAGGAGGATCTGAGGACAATAGGTGTGAGAAGGTGGAGGATGAAAGCCTAGAAGAGAGAGGAATGGCAGAGGATTGTGGTGGAGGTTGGTGCTTTTAAGGACTGTTGAGCAGAGAGATAGAGAGAGAGAGAAATTGCCAATTAAAACGAAGAAATTTGCAGTAAGAGAAAAATCATGTGAACGTTTCAAACCAGATCTTTTTACTTTCTCTTACGTAAGATTAAGTATTTTCAATATTGACATTTTACCGAAAATATATGTTTTAAAGTCCTCTGGCTGTGAAAGAAATATGTTATTACCATTTTTGTTGTTGAGTAACTAATTTAGACAGTTTTGAGGAATCTGCGTTAAATTTCAAATGTTGTTTGTTCAATATTACTGGCAGTCTCTTTTGGACTTCAATGTAATCATTTTACAATCTGCCTAGATAGGCTTGTCGCTCTAACACTTTTATAATTATGTTAGGAAAAGTGAGTAAAATTTAAATCTGAGAATAATTATATCATATATTATTGCTTCAACGGGAATAAGAGAAAGTCGTGTGAGTGTTTCACACTCGATTTATAGTGTTTTCTAATGAGTAGTAATTTCTTTTACATTAATTAACCCTAATTTTTGTTAAATTTATTTATTTATAAGTTGATTTTTTCAATTTTTGGACTTCAACTTAATCTGTTTCCGCATGGGCAAACTTGAGAATGCTAGTTTGTATGGGGTTGGTTGCGTGGCGGAGCATATGAACGTTATTATTATCGCTATTTATGCGTAGCCACTTGGAGAAATCATTGCCCTTATAAAATTCTCCTCTTTGTATTTTTGCCGCTACTTTCAAGAGCCATTTTCTTTTGTCCCTTAGAATCACGTACTCTGTGCCGGTATCTATATTAAAGCCATTTTACCTTTTATTGTTCCTTTCTAACTTTATTTATTTATTTTCTTTTGTATTCCTTTTTATGTTATTTTTCTTTATATAGGGAGTTTGGTAAATTTTGTTTCAGGGAAAAATTCTCCTCTTTATATATGTAACAACAGATTTTCAAACGCATACCTGGACAAGAAATCTATATATATAAAAATTCAGCATCCGTATGTTTGTGGCCGCAAAACTTGAAAAGTAGTTTATGGATTGACTTGAAATTTTTACACAACGTTGCATTTCTACATAAGAGTGTTTATATATACTTTTTACTCCGAAGTTCCCACGGAAAAAATTGTCCGAGCGTTTCGCGAGGTTGGCAGAAATAGACAGACTCAGACGCGTTGCGATGGTGGCTCACTCTCTGAACCTCTTTCTCAACTACTTATAAGTACCTCTATTCCGAAGTTCCCTCGGAAATGGGAAATTCCGAGCTAAAATCCGTTCAAACGGCCATATTGCGTTAGCACTTACTTCTTCAGGTATTGCTGCTACGTTGATGGAAGGAGGTAGAACAGCGCATTCAGCTCTTAAAACTGTCATGACTTAAACATGCACTTCACAGAAAACCCAACATGTAACATTTCTAAAACATCAGGAATGGGAAAGGTTCTTCGGATGTGCAAAAATCATTGTATGGGATGAGTGTAAAATGGCTTATAAGAAGTCATTGGAAGCATTAGACCATACATTGAAAGACTTGCGAAATAATCGGGTTCCACTTAGTGGAACATTGGTGTTACTAGCCGGTGACTTCAGGCAAACGCTTCCAGTGATAATACCTCACTCAACACCAGCTGATGAATTGCATGCCTGCTTGAAATATTAAACTCTTTGAAGCACAGTAAAAAAAAAATCATTTAACAACGAATATGAGAGTTCAACTTCAAAACGATCCAACAGCTGCCATATTTTCAAGACAATTACTCGAACTCGGTAACGGCACTGCTCCTACAAATCCAGAAACGGGAAAAAATCACCTTCCCATCTAATTTCTGCAACATTGTACATTCAAAAAAAGAATTAGTAGACAAGGTATTCCAAAGCATCAAAACAAATAATCAAAATCACGCATGGTTAAGCGGAAGAGCCATTCTAGCGGTTAAAAATGTCGACGTACTCGATATGAACAACATCATTCAAAACAGAAT